>CM076581.1:1265065396-1265092633 GCA_034641835.2 Pinus albicaulis
TTCTATAATCAAGTAAGCACATAGTTGTTGTATTTATGAAATATTTTCTTGTCACTCGTATGTTTTCTAAGGAATTACTTTGTGATTAAAATGACTGGTAGAATAACATAGTTTGTTTTCGGATGTGAGGCAATGTTGTTTTGGTTTGTTTATGCCACTGATACGTGTTGTTAATACCTTAAGTTCGCTTCCTATCTAGTCTTTTGACTTTGTTAAAAGCTTTTTTAAACATTTATTTATGTCAATATGGATCTATTCTTGGATCAAGTAAATTACATAGAATTACTTCAGATTGTTATGCCATGACATAAGTTTCAAAACAACAAGATTCTAGTGTGTTTGCAAGATCTTCACACATGAGTCTAATATCTATAGACAAACAAAACTTCATAGAACAATAGGAGCTACCATCCATTAATCCAATAGAAGTTTATAAATTAAAATGGTGGCATTATATCTCTCATTCCTTCATTAAGACACATTCTATAGATATTCCTTTTTCTCCCTTAGACAATCCAGTAAATATAAATCTCTTATATCGTGGTATCATAGATTGGGACAAGAAACAAGGCTTATTGTATGCTCATATTGGTGCCTTAAATTTGCTTTAGGTAATTTACACCAGACATAATAACTTTTCAAATGCATTAATAGGAGGTTTCTTTACCCCTCTTAATGACATACCAACTTTTTCTACTAGCTTTCCTAAATTATCAATAGCCTTAGATGACCCATACATTTATTATATGTTAAAAACTTACATTCTTCTTGTTGGTTTCAACATGTCCATAAATTCTCGAATCATCCAGTTGAAATCAATGGTCATTGTTCAGATCAATAATGATACTCTTCCCCCTCTACGAAAATCAGTGCAAACTTGCTCACGCATGCACAACATAATGGAAAAGAATAAATCTAGGCTATTCCAACCTTTAACCTCTGACTAGACTGGTTGTTAGTATGAATCTTGATTCGAGGTGTACTAAAAAAGACCACTTTAGCTACAGATAACAAACAGCCTAACAGCAGAAATGACTGCTAATATCTTCAGATCTGCAGTTAGATGATCAAGACAAATGCTGCAAAAATCTAGATCCATGCATTAGAAGACATTAAACAGTAGAAAATTAAGATTTACTCCATAGATCCAATAGACCAGACAAGAATATATCCAATGAATTTTTTATTAATGGCGCCTGGGAGGAAAACACAAGAGGGTGTTCCCTGTTCTCCTCAATGGGATGGGTTCTTGTAAGTCCTCAGCACTTCAGTTTTAGCATTCCTCTCCCTTGATGGTGTAGAAAACCCAGACAAAAATGCAAAAGTATGGTTATGATGGTGGATCAATAGCCAGACCAAGAGTTGAGATCTAATGAGATATTTAGGCAACAAAAGGTGAAAAATGAATGGGAAAAACCTTCTATTTATAACAAAATATTGAGTTATTCTAGATATTGGTGCATAATTAAAATATTATTAACCAAATCAACATCCAACTTTTATGGAATATTTTATTATATTTGTTGGAGGGAAAAGGAATTTGACTTGAGTCAAATCACCTTATTTGTAAATAATAAATAAATAAATGATTTATTTATCATTTTAAGGATGTGATTAGGTACTAATAAATAAATAAATGATTTATTTATCATTTTAAGGATGTGATTAGGAAATAATAAATAAATAAATGATTTATTTATTATTTTAAGGATATGGTTGAGTAATAATCAAATAAAAAATGATTTATTTAATTATTTATGGGTGATTTGGTTATATTTAACAAAGAATATTATTTAATAAGGTTTAAATAACTAATCTTTAGGAAATAATAAGGTAAATAATGATTTATCTAATTAATTTCCTTGTTTTGGGTTAAATATAACCAGGAATATTAATCAAACTGTTGTTTAATTAATTATTCTATGAGGAAAAACAAACAAATATAGATTTATTTAATATTTCTTCATGGGGTTTCCTGTTTAGACCATAAACAACTTAATAAAGGTGGTTTACTAAGTTATTTTTCATATTGAATGTGATTTTACTTGGGGTAAAATCGGTCTTACTTGGTGTACTTGGGTCCATCTAATACCAATGGATTAGATCACCAAACAAATGGTGTAACAGTTTCCCCCTAGTGTGCGAGTGTTAGGAGCTAATCATATGACCGAAGTATGTTGTAAGAACTCAATCACTAGACAACAAAGGGGAAGTCAAAGAGAAAGGAGTGTAAGGTAGACCAAATTTCTGAAAGGACTAGACCCTGAGGAGGCGACTTACAGGTGTGACAAGTCTATTTGATGAGTAAGTACCTGCTATAGGCGGCAGGGGAGGCATACCTATGCCCGCCAAGGCAATAGTACAAATAATAAGACGTCCGGAAAACCACGGGACGATATAATATAGAATAGGCTGGCATAAACATGAGCCAGATAACCAACATGATAAAGGATCCCATATACATATTGTGCCTGGGATAACAGCCAAGACTTGTACAATAATATCTAAGTACATGAGATATAAATGCAACCCAGATGCCCCTCAACACAAGAAAGGGCTCTGAAAATCTGACTGATACATGCAAACAAAAAGGCGCTGCAAGCGGCTGGAGCCGACATCATCAAATGTATGGAGCTGCATCGAAGGCTGTGATGAAGAGGTCATCCGAGTGTGTGGGGGGTTACCTATAGGGCCACCCCCTCATGAGGGCTAAGACATCTCACACACACCCGGGAATCACTGATGTCAACTGCTGCATCACTGAACCATCAAGTATACGGATCTCGATCATGCTGAAAGGATTTGGAGCTGAGAAAAAATCATGTCAAAGGGCAATAAGGAGTCCCTTTGCCTAATCTGAGGCGTCGAAAAAGAGTGGATGCTGGAACCAAGGTACACCGCCCTCTAGACCTATCTTCTGGAATGAATGAGCTGACGTCGACAGAAGAAGGCCCGCCATAGGTGAGGCAATAAGTGATCCTCAACTAAGGCACAAGATAAAATAGTAGAGTGACTGACATACTGATACCAATGATGATGATGAAATTGTGGGGGGGGACTGAGTAGCAAACAGACGACTTCCCTTGTTAGAGCATAAATGGCATGGATGACCTGATAGCGACTGACACAAAATCATGAGGGATAAGGGACAGTGGGGCTGAAGGCCATAGTGTGTGACACGAGAGATGGACCAAGTCATGAAGGGGGAGAAAAGGGACTCGAGATAGACTCCATGAAAGCAATGATGACTCAACTCGGATGCTCTAACAAAGGGTGACTCGATGGAGCTGCCACGTAGGAAAAGGGCCTAATGGGGACCCTAAAATCATTAGTGCAAGATGGTAACTCAAGAAGAAAGTCGACACGAGCATGGAAAAGTATGGAGGCAACATGGTGCCCCCAGTACAAGTGTTGCAAGTGAAGAAATTCGATTTTGAGGAAGGGTGAAGTGGCAATTCCTGGGAAAATGTGTCCCGGTGAAGTATCAAATCACTAAAAAAATAATAGATACCCATTTGAGGGCTCAGTGAGAGCTTTCTAATGGTGTAGACGGTTTGGTAAACGGAGCTACGGTTGAATCACAGCGAGCGAAAGAAGAAAGAGGGGTTTCTCTTTTAATAAGGCATTTTCCCTCCAAATTTATTCATTTGCATGTGGAGCTGTGGTGAATGTGGAGAGGAGAGAAGACCCTAAATCTTGCAGCGATTGTAATGGACAAACCAATCTTTGGAATCGAGATCTGTCAGTTGCAGGTAAGAGGCCTAACCCTACTCTTTATTTTCAGTGGATTAATAGTTCAGATTAGGTCCCTAAGGCTCAGGAACAACCCTCTATTCCTCCTCACGGCCAGATTGCACTTTTTGGGGAAAAAAGTGCGACCTAGGTAGAAAGTTTTGGGCCAGAAAAGTGCATCCTGTCCTAGGTTTGGGCCTGAAAAGTGCGACCTATTCGGGAGGGGTGTTTTTGTGTTGTTTTTTGACTGAGCACTAGGGTTTTTTATGAGAAACACTATTTCCTATCTGTATACTGATAAATATGATGGTTTGGTGTAGGTATGGCAGAGTTACGGATCAACTGGAGAGAGAGAGACATGGGCGCATTACGGTCGGAGATCCGGGAGGATTAGGGTATCTGTAGTGCTTTATACAGGTTTGGGGTTCTGAAGTTTGTGGAGAACCCTTTGATGAGAGTTGGGGAGCCCTTATTATCTCAGATTGTCAATTACTGGGACCCGGAACATGAGGTCTTTATAGTTCAGGGGCACCGGATCGAGTTGACGGTCCAAGATATATATTTCTTAACTGGTCTCCCACCACTTGGGATGGTAGGGAATACTCAGCCAGTATTGCCGCGTGGACAGAATATCATATAGTTTGTAGAGCGCCATTGTTGGCCAGGTCTCCAAGTCAAGGGGACTCGGATACCCATCGGGGATTTGGAGAGGTTAGAGACCCGTGTTGTGGCCACAGTGCAGCTCCTGGGCAACCAAGCACTCCATCACATCACGGGGGGGGGGGGGAAATTATGCTTGTGGAGAGTGTTTGAGTGGGACCTACTATGGGTGGGCCAAGATGATGTTGTTGTCGTTGAAATGACAATTATTGCTATGTAAGCGGAAAGTGAACCATGACTGTGCATATGGTACATTTTTGTGCTCGTTCTTCTTTGAGAAGATTCTGACACTTCGACCTCGCATACAGCTCCAAGATGGGGGCCTAAGAGAGCCCAGGATGCACCGGTGGGGGCGACTACTGTGTAGAGAAGGAGGTGGAGCAGTTGGACAGGTGTTCCATCCTAGTTTCTTTATTCATTGGGATCAGATGCCACTGTATATAGATGATTATCCCTATAGTGGGATGAGTTATTTTGGGGATATGGATCTACCACTACGACCTGGCCAGATATGGGGACCTGATGGTAAGTGGAAAATTGCTAATCTTTTATGTGCATGTAAAAAGGTCTAGAATATTTTATGTGGTATTGATTCTTTCTCTTTTGGTATGCAGATAAAGCACCGGTAAAACCGGCCGAATATATGTGATGACCTACAGCATCAGGGACCGCAGGACCTAGTGGAGTGAGGACGCAAAAAAATGAGGATGCAGCAGCCCTCATGGATGACATCCGTCATATATGTGAGAGGCTTCTGACCAGTGTTTCAGAGCGCGGTTGGCAGGACTTGGGTGACCAGTACATAGAGCTGTGTATTGGTTTACCCTCGGAATGGCGAGGGGTCATGTAGTGCATGACGATGGCCGGACAAGGCATGCGTGATCTACAAGCTGCAGGGGTAGAGCCATTGGCTCGAGATCCTCCAAATAGTGATTAGTGTGTAGGGGCAGGTGATGCCCCTAGTTTTGAGTTTTTGTAACATGCTATGGGAATTTCATATGTATCAGAGTTGATGAACTCCAAAACATTTTATACGACACATACTATGGATATGCATCATTTTGATATTTTAATTTTATTGTCTTGTGTTAAATGTGTGTGTTAAATGCCAACCCAGAATATGGTTTTCAATGCTATCTACATAGTGATTTTGTGCTCTAGGTACATGACAGAAACTAATGATTTCAAATTCACGCATCAAAAGCTTCACTCGTAAATATCCTCTGAAAAGGATAGGATTATGCATATGATATACATCATTCAATTGCATGACAAGAAGAAGGGAATCTGAATGAACATGAAGGTGGAGGATGCAATGTGAAAGGGCATCGGCTAATAAACCTCGTACTGCGTCATATTCGACGTGATTACTGGTAGAATTACCAATGCATACATTGTTTGAAAGAACAAGCACATGCAAGGGGGTAAAAATAGCCCAACCTGCCGAAGCTAAATTCCGGGAGTAGCGACTTGCACCATTGGCAAAACCGATATAAGGTGTTGACGGGGGGTCCCTCTGAAAGGTCCCACAAGACAGAAAATGGGAGGATAAAGAACAATGCTAGCAATCTGAGCGCACAGTAGAAATTGAATGCACTCTGCAGAAGGGAGTGATTTGGGTAGGATGTCTACTTCCCACATGCTGTTGGTGAGGGGGAGTGTGGGAGCTACTAGAGGCGTAGATTGAGCTCAGGCTGCATAAATCACCAAGGGTATGGATGATGGCATCCCGTTTATGGGCAGGAAAGATGAAGTCAGGGGTGGACATGGCTTCCATGATGTCGTTGTAACAACAAAAGGTGGAAGGACATGAGGAAGGGATACCACATGATGCGGCAAGGCTACCTAACTCATCATCATGAGAATAAAGGCTCACATGTGCATCGTCACGAGGGAGGACATAAGAACAAGCAGATGAAGGATCTACTGATGTTGAGCCCAGGGTTATCACTAAAGGGAGGTCAAATGAAACAACAGGAAAATATTTAGAGGGAGCTTTTGCCGAGGGTCTCAAGGATGATGAAAGGTATAGGATGGTGGCCGCATGCTCCGTCATCTCGACATCAGGAGGGGGAATGTCAATGGGAGCGGGTAAATCCTCAGTCTGGCCTGCAGCATACTATGCAAGTACGGGAGAAGCAGATTGGTTATGTTCAATCTTGTATTCCCGAACTACCTCTAAAGAGGCACGATAATGCGTAAGGTGAGGAAAATGATGAGAGTAATGGCCATGGAGACCACACAAAGCACAAGGGTGTTTGGTGTGAATAGTCTTGGTGTTCTTGGTTGGAGTCGATGAAGAAGCAGAGGTTTCAGGGACCATAGACTCAAGGAACGCGACATTAACCATGGGCTTGATGTCGGGAAACTTGGGACAAGTATGGGTGGCATGACTGATGACATCACACAAATCACAGGGCTTTGGAGGCAAAGGAGGCGCAGGGTCAGTCGGGGCCCCTTTTTCCTTTGAGGCCCTTTTGCGAGCTCTGCCCTTCTTACCCGAAGCAGCCGTAATAGGATGTGGTTCCTGTTGAGGTGGCTGAGGCACTGTGACAACAGGGGAAGTGACGGGGGCCGGTTGAACCATGGCCAAAGCAAGATAAGGTTTAGGTTGACCTGGCAGGGTAGCGGTTGGAGGATCAAGGTACCAAACCAGAATCCCAATGGTCAATTTAGGAAGAGAGAGGGTGGCCATGATAGGTGTTGTATAGATGCTTGGTGGAGGGACTAGGAATGGTATCTGATCGGAGGGGTAATGGCCAGGTTGGATGGCTCCTAAATGGTTAAGGCCTGGAGGAACCGACCTATGAGGATAAAGAGGCTCATGAGTACTAGCTGAAGGGCCAGGAGGAGGAGGTCCAAAAGGATACATCAAAGGGCTAGGAGATGGCTGCAAAGGGCGCGAGGGCTGCTGACTAGCCAAGGTAGGCCTCTTGAGAGAAGCCTGAGACGATTGCATCATGAAAACATTCGATGAGCTGGGATTAGAGACGGGAGGAGGAAGACCAAGGAATGTACCAAGCAAGGAGGAGTGCTTGTAGATGTTGGGTGAGACACTGGTCAAAGGGTCGACGGTTTTCTTATTGGCCACCGAAGAGATAGTGGACTCAGGGGAGGTCTGAGACTTCGATTCATAATACGTCAACTGGTCAATGGTGACTATCTTTCCATTATGGGGGAAGGACATCTTGTGGTGAACCGTGGAAGGGACAGCAGACATCGCATACGTGTATCTACGACCCAAAATAATGTTGTAATCTAAGGGGGCGTCTATGACTTATATGTCAACGCAAACCATCTTGCCCGCAAGAGTGATAGGAAAATTGCGGAATAAGCCAATGGGCTTAGAGATGTGGCCATCCCACGCTCAGAGGGTGATCATGGAAGGAGCCAACTCTGGAGATCTGAGTTGTTTCCAAACTGAAGCGGACATCACGCAAGTGGATGCCCCCTCATCAATAATGCACCGAGAAACGTTAGCGTGCTAGATCTTGACTGGGATTTGGAAAGCGATGGAAGCAGGGAGAGGAGGATGCTCGGACCAGTCAACATCAAAGACAATCAATCAATCGTAAAAAGGATCTACAATTCCCACGGTAGATAGAAGAGCTTTTCGTTTTGAAGGGGACAACTAGATGAGTTCCAGCGTTGAAATGGCAGCAGGGGATTGTTCCAAATCATCGACTATGCTATACGAATGGGCGGCTTTGCCAGAAGCAACATTTCAACGTAGTGGTCCCTTAGGGATCTTGGTATGAACCTCCGCCCAAGGCTGAGGGATCTGTAAGGGACCCTTAGCTGTCGAAAGAGGCTCTGTAGAAGTCGAAGGAGACGGCTCGGTGACAGATGTAGCGGGAGGCTTGTTGTACTAACGGGACCGATTCTAAAGATTGATGTCTATGATTGAAGGTTGATCAGACTTAATCATGATAATCTGGTGATCAAGGGTACCAGACGGAGTAACAGTGTGGTAAATAGGAGGTTGGGCAAAAGGAGAAGGCATGTCGTATCCTAAATACGTGCTACCAGGAGGGGAAGATATGCAGGATGTGCTAGCCCCCGTCTGAGGAAAATCAGAGCTCATGGGAGGTTGAGCAATGACGACACACACATGGCACAAAGGAAAAATATAACGACAAGAGAAGGGAGGTGCAAGATCAACTGATTACAATGTTAAAACAAGGGCAGAGAGGTGCAAGATCAGTTGATTTCAATATTTTAGAGTCTTTTCTTGGCGGTGGTAACCAAGCCCTTTTTTTCTTATGGTGTGTGTGTATAAGTGTGTAAATTTTAATTTTTAAACCCAGACATTTTTAGAGAAAATAAAAATGTGTTGTAGAGCTGTAAATAAACCTGCAAATGACAGTATATAGGCCTCCAAAAACAGAAAATAAACAACTAAAAATGAAATAATATAAACCCAAGGAGGTGGGTCTCTCAATGATTAGTCTATATGTGAGAAAAAAACTAATTAAAACACACTAAAAAACCTAATAGATCTGAGGTCAGGAGGGATAGAGATCTAAAGGACCAAATCTGCTGGAAAGTGGTGCAGAAAACAACAATAAATCAGAGGAAAAGTTGTTGTACAAAAGGTGGCGAAAGGCTATCTCCAGGAGGGAAGTAGAGTGATCCCTAAAGGAAAACCCAAAAAAAACTAAATGAGGAGATTTGGATGGATAATAAGCCGATCTAAAGCAGATCTGAAGGTGAGGTATCAGATCTGAAAAAATGGCTAAAGACTCTGAAATTTCAGACAACCTGCAACAGCAAAAACTCTTCCACAAAAAGTGGAGGGTACTGAAGCCCTAGGGGGCTAGGATCCCACTTATTTGAGCAGAACAGAACAAGTACAGGTCCAAAACGGGTGGAGACTAAGGTTAGACAAACCTGAACAGAGGCTCAGACAAACCTAGAAAAATTTTAGAAAAATCCCTGCAAAAAGTACATGTCGTAGTTTTTGGCCTGTTTTCAATAGAGGTCACACTTTTTGGACAGTAAAGTGCACCCTGGAGGTCCAGGTCATAGTTTTTGGGCTGAAAAGTATGACCTACACTTCCGGTACTCTCGGTGGTAGATTTCAGAAAAATTTGTTTTCTCAGCTGCAACTGATGTCGATTACCTATGCAATAGGTCTGAAAACACACGGAAGTCAGAATTTTTATTGTTTTAGGGTTTTATGGGTTAAAAAAAACATCAAGAAAAGAAAAAACAAGGGGTTAAAGAGAAATCCTAGGGTTTGAAGCAGCTAGATATGCAAGGATCAGGAAAACGACAACAGTCGTAATCGTAAACCCGTGTGGAGTCGCTAGTTTTTAATATGAATCTTGATTCGAGGTGTACGAAAAAAGACCACTTTAGCTGCACATAAAAAACAACCCTAATAGCAGAAATGACTACTAATATTTTCAGATCTGCAGTTAGATGATCAAGAAAAATGCTGCAAAAATCTAGATCTATGCATTAGAAGACATTAACAGTAGAAAAATAAGATTTACTCCATAGATCCAATAGACAAGACAAGAATATATCCAATGAATTTTTTATTAATGGCACCTAGGAGGAAAACACAAGAGGGTGTTCCCTATTCTCCTCAATGGGATGGGTTCTTGTAAGTCCTCAACAATTCAGTTGTATCATTCCTCTCTCTCAATGGTGTAGAAAACCCAGAAAAAAATGGAAAGTATGGCTATGATGGTGGATCAATAGCTAGACCAAGAGTTAAGATCTAATGAGATATTTAGGCAAAAAAAGGTGACAAATGAATGGGAAAACCCTTTTATTTATAACAAAATATTGAGTTAGTCTAGATATTGGTGCATAATTAAAATATTATTAACCAAATCAAGATCCAACTTTTATGGAATATTTTATTATATTTGTTGGAAGGAAAAGGAATTTGACTTGAGTCAAATCCCCTTATTTGTAAATAATAAATAAATAAATGATTTATTTATCATTTTAAGGATGTGATTAGGTAATAATAAATAAATAAATGATTTATTTATCATTTTAAGGATGTGATTAGGAAATAATAAATAAATAAATGAATTATTTATCATTTTAAGGATGTGATTAGGAAATAATAAATAAATAAATGATTTATTTATTATTTTAAGGATATGGTTTAGTAATAATCAAATAAATAATGATTTATTTAATTATTTATTGGTGATTTGGTTATATTTAACAAAGAGTATTATTTAATAAGGTTTAAATAACTAATCTTTAGGAAATAATAAGATAAATAATGATTTATCTAATTAATTTCCTTGTTTTGGGTTAAATATAACCAGGAATATTAATCAAACTGTTGTTTAATTAATTATTCTATGAGGAAAAAGAAACAAATATAGATTTACTTAATATTTCCTCATGGGGTTTCCTATTTAGACCCTAAAAAACTTAATAAAGGTGGTTTACTAAGTTATTTTTCATAGTGAATACGATTTTACTTGGGGTAAAATCGGTCTTACTTGGTGTACTTGGGTCCATCTAATACCAATGGATTAGATGACCAAAAAAATGGTGTAACACTGGCATCACATTAGCATCCAGTATCCAACCTGGTGGGAATATAAGTACTCAAACTTGAAAACCCAAATGCTTTCCCACGTCAATAAGCCGATAAAACCAATACCCCTTCCTGTAATAACCATATCCCAATATCTAAAAATCCCATATTTATGCCCTCCAACATATCAGATATTTTAATTCATGTACATACAAAAGCATTCCCTTTAGTCCTACATAAGATCCTCATAAAGGGACTCATAACAATTGTCTTTCCTACCAAGGAAAACTTAACAATCCCCAAGGAATAAGATCCAAGGAACTTCATCTCATCCTTCATTCTAGTTGGCCATATTTTCCTTGCCAAGAGAAGGCTTAGGAAAAATTAAAAGGTTCCCTAGTAGAGAAGTGTCGTATCTACCTAGAAGAAATCTCCCAACTGTCTCTTTCATATAATTTATTAATAGTTTGAAATCAAAAAAGAGAATATCTTCTGGTAAGATATTCATCAATAGGAGAATCAACATCAGATGAGTGCAAGCTATTAAATTTATCAAATCTTCAAGCTTCACTGATAAGACAAAATATAGATGACTTGAACAAATATTTGTTACAAATTAAACAAGGTGCATAATCCCAGAGAAAAGAAATAAAAAATATAGCAGAGAAAATTGACACATTGTCCCATGTTCTTACTGACACCATTGTTTTAAGAACATCTCTACAAAAGGTTGAATCCATATATATTTGATATAATCTTTGTTAGAAAATATAAATGACGTAAAAAGGATAGTGAGAAAACCAAATAGGAACCCATACATTTCTTAAAAAGATGTCCTTTAGATGAGACAAAGAGCATTCATAGAAAACACATGAAAAAAACTCCATAGGAATATTTTAGATTCATGATAATAGACCTGAATGGTACTTTGGAGCCTTAGAAGATATCCTGACAAGAACAGAAAAGAATCGTTTGTCATGAAAAAATGGCCACGTCATCTACAATCACAAATTAAAGAAAAATGTCTTCAGGCATTGACCATCAAAGGTGAGCCAAAATTCAATAAAACAATGCTAATGGCATCCTCTTCTCATCGTAAAGAATTCTAATATTTAGGAATTGATACAAACAATAAAATTATCTCAGTCATTCCTAATCATCCAGCAATTAACTTTGGGTGTAAAAATACAGAAGAAATAAGTTTTTTCATCCAATTGTTGGAAAATTGGGTTACTGCAAGAAAGGCTGAAGATGCAACCATCACCCCAAGATATATTGCTACACAGTTGGTAAATGGTTTCATAAGGCTTACAACCGACTAGTGGCATGAGTTACGACAAAGAACTGAAGATGAACTGATGAATCATCCCAAAGCGAATGAAGTAATAATACAATCCTTGACTGCATAGTTTCACGAACTTGAGACTGTTATAGATCATGACCATCTTGCATCCTTATTTATGAATAAAACACTTTGTAATGTTTCTTATCATGGCCAATATTTTTTTTATATGTATAAATTAATAATAGAATCATGGAAAGTAAATGATGTTCGATATATCAAATATTGTATCAAAAGCTTTACAATGGCACTCCTAGATGCAATAGAGCACTATTTTAAAGAAAAATGCATAACCCTAGAAGGCATGTCGATAATAATAGTAGATTTCTATATTAGGATAGTAATCCAAAGAATTTTTCTGGCTATATGAGTGAACAAAGATTTCAAAATATTTGAAAATATGTTCACATCATATTTATGTGAAAATGTAGGGAATATACCAGAATGTGGATGTGATGCTTATAATCAAGCCACCAAACTACAAAAAAAATTAAATGAAAACAAAAAGGATAAATACTGATCCAGGTGGATACTGATGGCCACCCACCTATTCCACCTAGACCTCCATACAGTTTCATCATTTTCCTTGTTTATAACAGCATTTACTATTTTAGCAATTTTTCAGGTCTTGAACTTTCGAAGCAGTTTTGAACCCCCTAAACCAAATTTTCTTGAGGTTCACAGCAAGATTATAGTCGTAGGCAGTGGCCATTGACAAATATTGTAGTAATTGGAGAGATATTTTCAATGAGGTATTGGTTGCGCCAAACAGAGATAATATGGCCAAGTCACAAACCTGGGAAGTTGGCTTCCCAACTAACCCCAACGGGGCCCACAAACTCTTGGTGTTCCATCTCCTGGGGTTAGGGTTTTATTTGTTTAGGGTTTTTTTATTTTTTTCAATAATAAAAAGGCCCTATAACCTCATTTTAACACAATTCAAAGGCATATATCTACCACATCTCTTCTCAAAGATAAGCTACCATCGCTCGAGCCAGTTTATTTCCATTCTATATGTAAGCATGTCTCAGTTCTTTGATATTAATGAAATGAAGTGTTATTTTTCCCACATGTTTGTATTTATGGTTATATATGTGTTTTGTTACGTTCATGTTTAAGTTCGAATCAGTGGCATCAGAGTGGTCTGCTCTTTATCTCTTTTTTTTCTTTTCATGTCCGCAACAAGTTCGGGGTATAAGGAGTTACGGATCAAACTAGTTGAACCTTTGCAATACTAGCCTCACAAACCCCGAAGACCTCCCATGGCAGAAAAAATTAAATATGATGGAGTAGGAGATCCTTTCAAAATATTTCTCGAAGAAGCCCTCAAGTGACAGAGGAACATGATGATGGACAACTTTGTCCAAATATTTCAGAGGATGCCCACAAGCGACGCATCTTCATTTGGTAGTCACTTTGGAGGTGCCACTCCCTTCAAGGTACAAGTCAACTTTGAAATTCCTACATTTGAAGGCCATATAGAGGCAGAATTCGTAGATAGATGGTTAAATATGTTGGAAGGATATTTTTTTCGTTATTTTTACGATAGGGAAAATATTACTTTTTTTCTCCTTAAAGCCTCCCCCCATGTCAAGGACTAGTGGGAAACCTACTGCAACAACAGAGATGATGGATAACCCTCATTGTTTTTATCCACATCCACTTGGAATTCTTTCTGAGATTCCATCAAGGAAAAATATTACCCCATAGGGAGATATGAGAATAAGTACATACAATGGACTATGCAATGGCAGCGAAAGGATCTAGATGTGCATGGCCTAACGAATATTGTCCATGCCATGTGCACAAAGTTGGGTGTCAAGGATTCAGAGAGAAATTTAGTGCTTAAGTATCGTAGTTGTTTTCACAAATACATTTAGGAGGAAATGGATTTCCTTGACATCTCCCCACTTGGTGAAGTATACTGATATGCTGCCAAGATAGAGAAGAAATTTAAACAGAAGAAGTGAGTCTTTTGATCTGTGAATCCAAAGGAAGAGAAAGACACCCCCAAACCATAAAAAAAAGGACAAAGCCAAGGTGGGGTAACCCAGTACAACCCGTTGAAGAAGCAAGCAAATAACCATACCACAAAGATGAATAAGGACACGAGAAAGTGGTGTGCATTCCATAAGAGCCCCACTCACAACACAAGTGAGTGTCGGGCCAATAAATCACTGGTGGTCGAGATGAAGGCTTCTCAATCAGATGCACGTTTTGACTCTAAGTCGGAACCTGGCAAAGGGAATGAAAAATGGAAGCACATTATTGACGCAGATCCTAGTGCCACCGTTTCCACCATCAAGATATAGAAGGATGAGCCCGAAGATCCATAGGAAGGGGAGCGCCTCTTCCATTCCCATATGTGGGTGAAGGGTTCTCCGCTGCAGTTCATTGTCGAAAGTGGGAGCCAAAATAAACTCATTTTAGCATAGGTCATGAATTTTTTGGGCCTATCGACCACAGCACACCCATAGCCATACACCATTGGGTGGCTTCACCAAGGAAGAGATCTTTGCATCAGCCAACAATGTCTTCTTCACTATAGCATCAAACCCTTTAGAGATGAGGTATTATGTGATGTTGCTCCTCTTGAAGTTTATGATGTATTATTAGGCCAACCATACTTTTGGAAACAACATATTATGGATGTATCTAGGCCTCACATTTTTATTATTACTTTGGGAAATAAGTTGTATAGGATATTGGAGATAGAACCACCTACTGTTGTCTCTTTGATCACTGTGAAAAAATGTAGTAAGGGTTGAGCATTGGAAAAGGTATGAATTTTCCATGTATTTCTTTATCTTTTTCCTTTAATCATAACTCCTTTATATTCTAGAATGGTAATATATTGAAGAATTATAATAGAATTAAGGAGATTAGTGATTGTTGCAAATTGATTAAAGATTGTCTTTTCTTATATGCAGAAAATATATGAAGTGGGAAGCCACCATTCGAGAGAAAAAGATAAAGCAGAAATAATTGTTGTCCCTTCAACAAAAGACCATATCCAGACAAGAAGGTCGAGATCGGAGCGCACAGTCAAAGCAAGGAAAGGAACAGTGCGACATCAGCGCAAGAAGACAAAATGATATCTAAAGATGGAAGATAGAGCGAATCCTTCAGGATCTCTCGATTCGGAGGGATCGCTGCTCAAATCTTATCTGTATTTCTTGTTTTTTCTGCTGGCTATTATAAAAGGACAGCGCTTGTAAAAATCAAACATATATGATGTATTATGATTATTCAGACTTCCTGTTGTATTTTCACGATTGCTAATCGACTCTTGTTGGTTGAAACAGAGTGTGATTTCTTGTAAACTATGTTACATATGATTAATACATAATCCAGTTTTCGTTCCATTATTTTATACTGGAGTAGTTCGGTGGTGCTTCACTAGTGGCTAAGGGCCCGACCCTGGTGGATCCACTTGCTATCTATACCATTACTTTCCAATTCCAGTCGTGTGATGGTTTTCTTTAATTTTCATTTCCTTTAGTTGCATTGCTTCATATTTTTCCATGTTTTATAGCTTACTATTCAATGTTTTATGAAATCGATTTTTTGCATCAGTTGTGAGTGAATTGCGTTGCTATTTAAGATTATTTATTCCTTTGTAACTTGTATTGTTATGCTTCTCAGATTAAATAGCTTTGTTGTTCATTTTTGATAACTAGCTTTACTGTTTATTATTTTCCTGTAAGTATTTGGTTTGCTTTAGAATATTATTGCAGAGAGTGTGTTTATTCTATTTCCATTAGCAGCATTATTGATTCCACTCAATTATCATTTCCAATTGGTTGTTTATTGTGGAGTGTAAGATCATCACCTGTAAAGGACATTGGCTATTACTGTCTAAGTTCTCAGATTGAGGATCTTGTTCATGCTTGATTTCATTTACATCAGTTGACAGAGGAAAGATTTATTACTACTGCATCCTTGACTAATGATTGCCAAGTGAGTGATTGGATTTTAGAGCTTTAACTTTCATGTCATTGAAATTAGATTTCATTTTCAAGCATTTGTTTACTCTTGTATTTGAAACATTATATGCAAATTGGAGAGCATTACTCTTAGATTAAATTGTTGCCTCAGACTGAGTACACTCTTGAGATAAAAAATTTGTACCTAGATTGATAATTAATGTAGGATAAACAGGAGTTAAAAAGACACCTTTTATACCTCAACATTTTGGCGTCATCTCCGGGGAGAGTGTAGCTATTTAGAAAGAGTTATGTATATTTGATTTTCTCTACTAAAGGAGAATTGGGTATTAAAAACAGAAGGTAAGAACCTGCATAACGAACGAGGAACATGCTTGTTCACTTGCCCACTTCATAGCAGAACTGCGTAGAAGTCTAAGGTAGGAATGAATGCTTGCGTTTTTTGAATGACTATAAAATCTAATCAAAACAAAATTCCTCCCAGACCTGAAAAGCATAAGGGACCGGTGAACCTTGGGTGAACAACCTTCATCGATAATATCATTAAGAAATATGAATCTCAGTCATCAATAGGCCCTAGAAAAATTTCTTCTAGACAACCTACTAGCTCCCTTCGAGCTATAAAATCACCATCTATAGCTTTTGCTGAGGTGCATAGCCAAACAGAAGAGACTGAGCAAGATTCTCAAGAAATTGAGAATTCTTGCCCAGTTTCTTTACAAGAAGGGAACTCTAGTAATCTCTGTGAAGGAGGAGGAGAAACAGGGGAAGTAGAAGAACCAAGATCCCCTCTTGAAGTAATCCAAACGCTAAGAAGCCCAGATAAGGGAAGTGTTGTCAAAATCATCCAAAACAAAGCTGAAGAACCTAAAGAACTAAAATCCCCTCAAATAATAGTTCAACAAGGGACACTAATTATCCCAGACCAAGGAAGTGATGTTAAGGTGATCCCTACTCCTTCTAGTTAGCCTATGAATAATTCCCTAGAAATACCAGAAGGATATTGGCACATATTTGATCAAATGGCCCACAACCAAAAACCACCCCAAACTTCCATACTACAATATCCCATTGTGGACACTATAGTTAATGCACCTATGAAGGCCATTCCTCTCTAGCATATTCCTACATTCCATGGCTTCACATTGGAAGATCCAGATTCATTTCTATTTGAATTCGATGTATTATGCAAGGGGTATGACTATACCACCGATCCTCAAAAGCTAAAATTATTCCCCTCCACGTTAAAAGGAGCAGCTCTACGATGGTTTATGGGGTTAGGTGGAGGTGTTATAAATGACTGGGATCATATGAAAGATGCTTTTCTAAAGAAATATCAGAATTATTGTAGGTCCAGGGAATTAAAGGATGAAATATTTTAGATGACAGCAAAACCTAATGAAACATTGGAGGCATATGTAGAACACTTTCAATACAACCTCCAGAGATCACCTTATGCATCTTTACCCTTACCTAATAATGTATTAAAAACTACATTAATTAAAGGAATGAAGGAACAATGGGTTGAAACATTAAACATCATGGGCAAAGGTGACATATATCAGGAAAATTTTGCTGACATTATTGATTTATGTATCAGGAGTTCGAGAGGTAGCACAAGACTAAAACCAGCAGAACGTGACATGATCACAAGGGATAGCAAGACCTCCGGTGGAGGTATAACCCACACAGAAATTGGCAATCTACTAGAATATTTCAAAAGTGATATTCTAGGGACTCTAACAACGTAACTTAATATCATGCAAGCCAAAAAAAAGCAAGCAGAAGTAGAAAAAAATTTGGAAATATTCTGCCCTAGATGTAGAAAGAAACATAGCCATAAAGAGTGCCCGCTGGATACAGTCCAAGTCTGTGCCATCTACACGAAAGATCACTCTACAGAAATTTTCCCCTTACTCCCAGGATTGAAAGCAGTCTACAAAGAAGCAGAAGAAGAAACAGAAATGGTATACCTACTCAATCATTGTCGTCAATGGCAGCCACAACAAACAGGTATGCCCATTGATCCATCCTCTTCTTTTCAGTCTCCTCAGTGTAATGCTTAGCAATATAATGGAATGTGGCAAAATCAGCCGCCCTTCCCTAGTTGGTCACAGCAGCCATTTTGTACATTGTCGTGGCCAAATCAAACAAATCAAACCAATTGGCCAAACTTTCCTTACTGTCCACCATTTTGGAAAAATAATACATATCCAACACAATGGTCCTCCTCCACCTCACAGAGTCAGACCTGGCAGTCGAACTGGCAAAGATCTATGAATCAACTAGCTGGAAAGATTTCTCTCCCTCCACCTACACTGCAAGCACCATATACATTGCAACAAAATCCCTAGACCAACTTAAGACCGCAACTCCCAGCCCAATCCAACCCGAACCCTAATAATAGGCCGGTTCAATCTATTTAAATAATCGAAGCACCAGAACTAGAAACCAAGTTAAGGGAGTGCAACGACCTTCAACTAAGGTCTGGGCGCATAATAGAATCAGAGGAAGACAAAAATTTTCAAGTTGCAAATATGTTACCTTCAGAACAAACATTACAAAAGGAGAATGAGGTTAGACAACAAACTCATGAGCAAGCAACCACCTCTTCTCCACCATTCCCAGAACGAATAATCATACCTCGTCCAATAGAACATCCTGATTTTGATCTTCTGGGAGAACCGAAAAAATTGTGTATAAAAATCCCACTCCTCCAAGCTATCCAAGATATTCCCATTTATGCAAAGACCATCAAAGAACTATGTATAAGAAAGCCAAAGAAGAGAACAACAACTAACCCAACCGTCCAAGTAGTCGGCACTCTATCTGACTTACTATCAGGAAGAGAAAACACCTGTAAAGTATGAGGACCCAAGAAATCCTATAGTTATGGTGCAAAGCAATGGAAAATCATTTCCAAATGCCTTAGTTGATTTGGGAGCTGCAATCAATATCCTAACAACCACCACTTGTCAAAAACTTGGCATTACATCATTATATCCAACAACAACCTTATTAGAATTGGCTGACCGATCGGTAGTCAAGCCAGAAGGCACACTACATGATGTAATGGTATCTATAGACTCCTGGGAATACCCTGCCAACTTCCTGATTATTAACCCCAAAAACCAGCTAGATGGACACCCTTTAATATTAGGTAGACCTTGGCTGGCAACTGTTGATGCTTACATTGGCTGCCGACAAGGCAACATGACTATAACTAGAGGGAGTTATGTCAAGAATTTAGCCTTATAATCTCCAGCCCAGCCAAGCCTAACGATAATAAAAGCAAAGAAACAACCTATATCATACCCCATAGAAAACATTAGATCACCATTAACCATAGAAGATGCCCTCGACTTCAAAGACCAAACAGAGGATGAAATCATTAACAGTTTCATTAACCAACCAAAAACCAGATCCCATTTGCAATGGCACATGATCAAGGCAGCAATTGATAATGAAGAAGAAGAATATCCCCTGAAAGACATTCAAGATCAATAAATACCTGTCACTTATGTTTAAAATAGCAAAACTATAGAAATTGAGCCAGGAAAAACTCTGAACATTAACAAAAATGTGACTGCTGAACAAGAAGAGAAGATGGTCCAACTACTGAAAAAATGTAAGGGGGATTTTGCATGGGATTACCCAGACATGAAAGGAATTGATCCCCAGTTATGTACACACCACATTTATAGAGAGAAAGATGCTAGACCCATTCGCCAACCCCAATGAAGTTTAAATCCTCATCTTAAGGATATTGTGAAATCTAAATTACAAAAACTTTTGGATGTAAACTTTATTTATCCCTATTATCAGTAAGAAAATAATGTACAACTAGCCATGGCCATATCTGTGCCTTCAGAGAGGCAATTTAGGCTGACTGTGACTAGATTTGGGCAGCCCTGCAAGGGGCGCCATCTCAAGAACCTGGGATCTCCAACACAAAATCCCAATGCTGCAGGGGATCGAGCTGGAAAGACATAGACTTGTAACCATAGGCATTGCTAAGACACTGGTCCCAAACAAGACGAGACCATAGAACGGTTTGAAACTGATTTTTTACAGAAAATGGACCAGAATTGAGATAGCAAGACAGGCCCTCCGAGAGGGCCGAGAAAAAACAAAAGAAACCAGAAAGGAGAGACAAGTTACTCATCTGTTGGAACCTCCTCAATCCTGCAGCTTAATTCTTCTCGATTGCTATGAACATGGGGGAATGCATCATTATGGTGAGCAGCCTCAGCGACCGAAGCCTGAACACGAACAGAAGCCGCCTGCAGAGTCGCCCCGGAAGCCACAGGCTGACCCCTCGCGCTATGATGCATCTGGTTCATGTGTGTGCCGGCGTCAGGATCAGGATCCTCTGGCGGAATCTCCGGAATAGGCTCCTCCAAGAAGACCACGGAGATGGCCACCGTCACACGAGGCTTGTTCAGAGCACAGTCAAACGAGAAAAGGGCAGTGTGCGACTGAGCGGGCAGCGCATCTCCAGAAGGAGAATCTAACCTTCGTCCAGAACGGAGCAAGCGCCCCCGGAGGAGGCGAGGGAGACTGTCAGAGTGAGTGGAGGTGTCCGTTGGGGAAGAGGAAGGAGAGGGAGACGGCCTTCTGGCAGAGCGCGAAGGCCCGCTCCTGCACCTCATTCTCTGCCTCAGCCTAGGCATTGTTGCAGAATTAGCAGGACTCGAGTTCGGAAGTATCTGAGAGCACGTAGCAGGAGGGATGCCCAGCACAACAGTCGCGAGGAAACAAGGGCCAGCTACAGAAATGTGTAAGTTATCATCGGGCTGCAGACAACAGGTAAGTCGACTACGCTTACCAGTGGAGGTGCGTTCTCTGGCTCTGTCCAGAGCAGAATTGCATTGCGCGTTCATCGGTTGGGGGGCTAGCGGCTCCATAGCATTTAAAGAACACAACCTGCAACTCTCCAAACGCCGCATTGAATAACCAGGCTTGCAAATATTTTGCGAGATGTGGGTTCTACAATCGAGGCTGCCTCGAATCGCCTCAAGGATGATAAGAATCGCCTTCAGAGCATTCTCCATTAAACACAAGCGGGATTGAAATAACTGCGGACAGATGAAACTGGCTCATCGTGCTCGGTCGGACAGGTGTAGTCAATGCTGCCGTGAGGGATGGCAAGTGGCCTCCCGTCCGGTAGCTCCTGTCCTCTCACACTCCATTGCCATCGTAGCACCCGCATCCGGGTGGTTTGCCTCCCTCTGAATTAGATTGTGGCAAATCCTTCTTTGATCTTCTTTCTGAATAATGTCCAGCGTCCCTGTAATTATATTACTTCCACAGTCAACCCCTAAATTGGCAAGTAAGTCCGCCACCTTATTGCCTTCTCGTCTGGTGTGCTTGAAAAGGAGGGCCCTATTTTCCTGTAGCCATCTTTCCATAGTTTCCAGTCTAGCTTCCAGTCTCCAGCTGCTGGCAATCTGACGCGCCCGGGCCCCGTTGAGAAGTTGGGTAGCCATGGCGATGAGAATCTGTGAGTCGCCTTAAATCTCGATAGGGTGCATCCCCTTCTGCTATGAGAGAAGAAGGCCTTGCCACAATCCTTCGAGCTCCGCCAAATTGTTAGTATCCCATCCAATACTTCCCATGTAAATAACAAGAGGAGCACCATCATGGTCCCGAATGATACCCCCGAAGCCTGCTTTGCCGGGATTGCCTTTTGAGGCCCCATCAAAGTTGAGTTTAAAGAAGTTTCTGAGGGGGGGAGACCATGAGTGGTGTAATCTGTCTGTGTTGAGAGCTGTTTGCTTCTGAGCTTTGGGTTGAAGTTTGATTCCCCAATTCTCCCATATGGCCTTCTCCTTGTCTAGAGTGGGGAAATCTTTGATGCTCCAGGACTGCATGTCAAGGGTTTCCATAAGATTAAGACAGTAATTGCTCCAAATTATTTCTGTCGAGGTCCTCTGGTCCTTAAAAATGCACTTGTTTCTCTCTTTCCAAATGGTCCAAAGGAGAAGGCCTGGGATGATTCTCCATAGGTAATTGAGAATTCCGCTCTTTAAGGGATGATGATGCCAATCCCGCATGGCTCCTCTGATATCAGGGTCAGGTTTGCAATTTCTTTGGCATCTGAAGCTGACTTTCTCCCACATCTGAGCGGCCAGGGGACAAGCTTGAAGGAAATGCTGCTGAGTTTCTTCATTGGCACCACAATTGGGACATATGGAAGGGCCATGGAAGTGCCTCTTGCGAAGGTTGTCCCATGTAAGGATGCGTTGGTGGCCAAGGAGCCAGAGGAATAGGGCCACTTTGGGCCAAACTCCTAAATTCCAGATATTACCCCAGAGAGGATCTTTGGGCTCGGGATCCACACTGAGGATCTTGTAGGCTTCTCTGGTGGAGAAGGAGCCCTTAGGTGTGTGCCCCCATCTTAAAATGTCCTGATCATGCGAAACCCTGATGCATCGATTTTTAAGCTCATCGGTGATGGCTTGAATTTCTTGCTCGGTGGCGTTCCTGGCTATTCTGGCTACCTGTTTCCATTGCCTATAACCCTGCCTATCGGTGTCGTCCCAGTACTGCTTAATGGTCTCAAGCTGTCTATTTTCCCAGTCAGGTTCCATGGACGGATTGAAGGTATTGGTGAGTTTTGGAAGCTGTTCCCATGAATCAGTCCAGAACCTTGCAGATGTGCCATTCCTTATCTCCCAGAAACTGTGCTGTTGAATGAGAAGGTGGTGATGCTTGGCAGAGTTCCAGATTATAGAACCATTCTTTTCCGACGTAAGTCTTGCTAAGTCTGCCTGGGGTTGATTTTGAGCATATTTGGCCTTCCAAAGAATGGCCCAAGGCTTTTCCGGAGCTGTTAACCAGTTCCACCAGATCTTGGCATTCATAATGGCATTGCTACGGATCGGATCACGAAGGCCAATTCCCCCTTGCTCTTTAGGTTTGCAGACAGTAGACCATTGAACCAAGGCCCATTTTCGGTTGGTTCCTTTTGATCCCCAGAGAAAATTCCTTTGAAGAGCTTTAATCCTGTTGAGAGCCCATTTGGGAGCCGCCATAATGGAGAAGAGGTAGAGGGGCATGGATTGGAGGACGGATTTGATGAGAACCAGTCTTCCCGCAATGTTAAGGGTGCGGAAGGTCCAGGAGGAGAGACGGGTTTCCAACTTGTCTAAGAGCTTGCGCCAAGAGGCATGCTTAAGCGGGGAAGCAATAAGAGGAGCGCCCAGGTAGGTGGAAGGAAGGGAGGCTAAAGAGAAGCCAAGAATTCGGGCAATGGCTGATTGCGTTTGAGGGGGGGTGTGAAAGAAGAAAATCTGGGATTTGAGGTTGTTGATGCTGGCTCCTGAAGCAATGGAGAAGTCCTGCAGCAGGGATTTTAACTTGGAGGCTTCTTGAACAGAGGGATAGCCGAACACCATATTGTCATCCACAAACTGTTGGTGGGTGACATCAGGTGCATTATGAACAGAAATACCCTGGATGAGCTGGGAGTTGAGAGCTGAGGAGAGAAGATGACCTAAACCCTCTGCCATGAGGACAAACAGGAAAGGGGAGAGAGGGTCGCCTTGGCGGATGCCTCTAGTGGGAGTAAAGGTGCGGGAAGGAGTCCCATTAATGAGAATGGAGAAAAACGAGGAGGAGATGAGACTATGTATCCAACGAACCCAAGTGGGAGAGAAGCCATAGGCCAACAACATTTTTTGAATGAAAGTCCAGCTTAATTTATCAAATGCTTTGGAAAGATCAATTTTGAGAATCATACCTGCCTGTTTGAGCTGCTTAAGAGAATGGATGATTTCATGAGTGTGGATAATTCCATCAAGAATCTGCCTGCCTTCGACATAACCAGACTGCTCCGGTGAGATCAGAAGAGGCAAGAGCGGCTTTAATCTGTTGGCGATTACCTTGGAGATGACTTTGTAGATCACATTGCATAACGCAATGGGGCGATATTTTCCGGAGTACTGGCTTCTTCTTCTTTTGGGATGAGAGCTATGAATGTTGCATTTAAAGAAGAGAAAAGCCAGTGCATTGCCCGAGATTCTTCCACAACCATCCAAACTTCCTCACCGATGAGGTCCCAAAATTGATGATAAAAAGTGGTTGAGAACCCATCCGGTCCAGGAGCTTTTCCCTCTTTGAGTTACTTCATGGCCACATCAACTTCCTGCCTGGACACTGGGCGGAGGAGCAGCTGATTGTGCTCAGCCGTGATAATTTTTGGAATGTTTTGAGTAATTTTGTTGATGGCAGCGCTCCTGTCCACGGGAGGTTCTTTGTGCACCGTTTGAAAATGAGCTAGAAATGCTCGCTCAATCTCAGCCTGATCCTCCACCTTCTCCCCTTCCTGAGTCCTAATGGCAGTGATTGAGTTGTGCATGCGCCTCTGAATAGTGGTCCTGTGAAAGAATTTAGTGTTTCTTTCACCTTCTTTCAGCCATCTAACCCTGGATTTTTGCCGCCAGAGTATTTCCTCTTGCTTTGATCGTTCCTCCAATTGGGCTTTGAGCTGTTGCTCCCGCTCCATTAGCTCATCCGTGTAGCCATTCTTGATGATCTGTTGCTGGAGGGCTCCCATTTCCCTGTTGAGATCCTGTTGTGCTTGGAAAATGTTGCCAAAGGTGTAGTGGTTCCATTGCTTGATGAGCTGTTTGAGACATTTGAGCTTACACTGGAACTGGTACATTTTGGATCCCTCAGGCGGTTTTATGTTTCTCCACCAGGAATTGATGAGATCCTTGAAGGCGGGATGGGTGAGCCAACAAGCCTCAAATCGAAAGGGTCGTTTTCTGGAGTCGCCCAATCGCAGCCACTGTAAGGAAATAGGCCAGTGGTCCGATCCTGAATGAGGCAGGATTGAGGCGGCTATATCACCCCCTAAGTGCACAGCATTGTCAGAGATTAGAAATCGATCCAGCTTGGATGAAATAAGGTGGCGTCCCGTTCTGCGATTGCTCCAGGTGTGAATACCATTGCTGAACTGTAGGTCTATTAGCAAGTTGTGTTGAATGAAGTCCTTGAAGTACTCGCTTTCTGGCTCAAGCTTAGCCCGGCCTCCCTTCTTTTCCCCCAGGCTGGTGATCATGTTGAAGTCACCTCCTAGAATCCAGAGAGGATAAGACCGGACACTGTTTAACACTTCCAAAGTATCCAGGAGTGCCATTTTCCTGCCCGCTTCCTGGGGGAAGTAGACATTCGAGAGAAGTCCATGGACGTTGGTACCGATGATGTGGAAAGTGGCTTGAATGAGGTGATGAGAGGCGTGGAAATCCGAGAGCGTGATGGCTTGGGTATTCCAGGCAATGGCGAGCCCTCCCGAAGCTCCCGAGGCATCAACTGCCACAGATTGACAATTCGGCCAAGCGCTAGTGAGGATTTTGCCAAGAGTGCTACTATTACATTTGGTTTCCTGTATGAAAAGGATTTGTGGTTTCTCCAACTTTATCAAGTTTTTGATCATTCTTGATTTCCCTGGACTATTCAGTCCTCTAACATTCCATGAGCTTAGCTTCATAATTCACTTTGGGGGAGGAGTTTGTAGTACTTCGTCAATTTTGCATATCGTCCCGATTCAACCAGGAGCTTCCCCACTGTGATTGTTCGCTCCAAATCAGTTTTCCGGCCTCGTTTCTTGGAGTCCTTGGTTGATTGTTGACCATCCCATTTGCTTCCTGGCTGGATTCCTAGCTCTTTTTGTCGAAAAGCTCTGGAGATGATGACTTCCAGCCTGTCTAACTGTTGGTCTGGTATCTTATCAAATTCTTTTCTTTTGCAGGCCAGTTCAAGTTCCAGGATATCCAGCCCCGTGAGGTCGATGCTCTCGGGTTCGACTTCCATATTTTGCGCTTGACTACTGCCCTCCAGGTCCTGAGTTGGAATGCAGTCCACATCCATTCCATTCGGCTTCCATTCTGGATCTTTGGGTATATCTTCCGATGTAAAACCTTGTTCTTTTGAAGCCTCGGGAGTGAGATTGGAGTTGGGCGGAGGAGGAGTCGGGACATTGTGGGCTTGGAGGGGGGCTTTTTGAGCTTCAGGGTGAAGGTTTTCTGTGGTGGAGGCAAGAGCTTCAAAGCTATTACTGGTGGAGGGCATGGAGGCGGTCTGAGCCACGGATTTTTTCCCTGAGGCATGCTTCTTCTGGGATCTTCGACGGTTGGTGACTTTTGTGAACCCATCTGAATCAGAAGCAGCAGGGGGGTTGGGGGCTTGAGACTTGGCGTTGAGAGGGAAATCCCTGAAAAGGTGTCCATGGACATGACATTTACGACAGCGGAAGGGGACATGCTCAAAATCCAGGGGTTGAATCCACTCAAAGTCATCGTGAAAGAGACTTACCGAATCCGGGAGAGGTTGGTCCAGACGCATGAAGACACATATTCGAGCATAAGATGTGTAGCGGCTTAACTTTGTCTCCTCTGCGATTTTGATAAACTCTCCCAAACCCTTGGCAATTTCTGTGAGAGATTCCTCGTCCCAATATTCCAGGGGGAGCGAGTAGAGTCTAATCCAAACAGGGGCCCAGCTGAAATCCTCCTTATCCGGGTTAAATCTCTCGATCCAGTCTCTCAGGTAGAGGCCTGCTGAATTGAAAAAATAGGGTCCTCCATCCAGGACCCTATTTCTGTCCTCTATGCAGATGAAGATAGCAGTGAAGAAGCCTTTTGGGCCAAGTTGGAGGACGACCTGCCCTTTTGGTTTCCACTTGGCTGAAATCCAACCGTGCAAAGCTTTTTCCGTGGGCCAGAAACCTATAAATTTGCCGATTAAAGTGTGGTCCTTCATGTACTGTATTCTACCATTGATTCTGTGGCTGGGCAACTCGATTTTGGGCCGTTCTGCAGCAATCGGCTTGCATGTGGCTGATTTCGCTTGGGGTATTTCCTTTTTTCCCGAAGCTTCTTCCTATACCTCTTTCTGCATGTCAGGGGCACCAGCTTTTTCTTCAGAACGGCCTTTATCTTCTGATTCCAGATTGATGGTGATGGGGGTCGAATGGATTAGTTTGTCCCCATGTTCCTGTTTGTCGTTTTGTGAGGGGGAAGCGCCTTCACTTCCCC
>CM076581.1:1265092733-1265117733 GCA_034641835.2 Pinus albicaulis
AATATCTTATAGCAAGTGGGTCTCTCCACTAGTAGTGGTGCCAAAGAATAAGGGAAAGTGGAGGATATGTGTAGACTACAGAGAACTAAAAAAAGCAACCCAGAAAGACCACTTTCCCCTTCCTTTCATTTATCATGTATTCGATACTTTAGCAGGAAAGAAATTCTTTTCTTTCTTAGATGGCTTCAGTGGATACAATCAGATTCAGATTGCCCCTGAAGACCAAGATAAGAATACTTTTAGCTATCCTTGGGGAACATTTTCTTACATAGTTTTACCCTTTGGTCTATGCAATGACCCTGCCACATTTTAGAGGGCCATTCTCAGCATCTTTTCAAATTTAATAAATGAAGGGCTCGAAGTATATATGGATGTTTTCACACCTTATGGAGATGATTTTGAGCCAGCATTAGAAACATTGGAAAAGGTGCTGCAAAGGTGTATTGACACCAGACTCTGCTTAAGCCATGAGAAGTGTCACATGATGATGACCGAGGGACTCATCTTAGGTCATTATATCTCAGCAGCTGGAATACAGGTAGATCCAGCTAAAATTCATATAATTTTTTTAATACCTACTCCTACCACACAAATAGAGGTACATAGATTTCTAGGATTTTTTGGTTATTATAGAAGATTTATAGAGCATTATTCTAAAATAGTTGCACCTCTATATGCACTAACAGGGAATGTTGATTTTATTTGGACAGATAAATGTGACCCTACTTTTGAGGATCTAAAAAATCTTCTATCAACAACCCCTGTGCTAAGGGGCCCAAATTGGGATTTGCCATTCCAAATTTCATCTGATGCCTCAGACACAGCTGTTAGAGCAGTCCTTGGGCAGGAAGAAGATAAAAAACCATATGCAATTTATTACATTAGCAAGAATCTATTCCTGTTGAATTAAACTATCCTATGACTGAGAAAGAATTTTTAGTTGTAACACATACTGTAAATAAATTTAGACATTATATAACCGGGTATCATGTAGTTTTATATATAGATCACTCTGCCATAAAAATTTTATCAAATAAACCTGTTACAAATGGTAGAGTAACAAGATGGTTGATTCTATTGCAGGAATTTGACATCACAATAAAGGACCAACCTGGAAAAGAGAATCTTGTAGCTGATTTTCTCTCACGAATGCCAAAACCAAAGGACACTGCAGCAGTCGAAGATCAGTTTCCAGATGAACATTTGTTTGCTGTTATTGCTAGAACCCCATGGTATGTTGATGTTGCAAATTATTTAGCAGTGGGAAAATTACCTAAGCATCTAACGCCCAATGAACGAAAACAGATAGTACAGCGCAATACCCGATTCTCATGGATTGGGGGCTACCTATTTCATATAGGAGCGGATATGCACATCAGGAGATGCGTCTGAGAAGATGAAATATTTGACATCCTAAAAGCATGCCACGACAAGCCATGTGGCAGACATTTCGCAGATCGTAGGACTGGTCACAAGGTTTTACAAACAGGCTATTACTGGCCTACAATTTTTAAAGATGCTAAAAAGTTTGTACAAGCCTGTGATAGTTGCCAAACGGCGGGACGCCCTCGACAGTCCGATGAAATGCCTTTGAATCCACAGTTAGTAATCAAGCCACTTGAGCGCTGGGCACTCGATTTTGTTGGTCCTATTAACCCACCATCAAATCAAAAAACATACATACTAGTTGCAATAGAGTATGTTACTAAATGGGTTGACGTAGAGGCACTTCCAAGAGCTATAGAGGAATCTGTAATACAGTTCCTTTTCCAAATATTTGTGCGATATGGTCTCCCAAGGGACATAATTACAAATGGAGGACCGCAATTTGTAGGTAATAAAATTGCTGCAACATTAAAAAATTTCCACATTCAGCACAAAATTACAACCCCATACCACCCACAGGCAAATGGCCAAGTAGAGAGCACGAACAAGATGAATAAATACTTACAAAAATAGTTGCATCACACAGGCGTGATTGGGCTTCAAGATTTCCGAAAGCCTTGTGGGCATACCGAACAACATGGAGAAATACCACTGGGTATTTACCATATCAATTAGTATTTGAAAAAAAAACCCATATTTCCAATAGAATTTGAAATTCAAACATTAAGAATAGCCCAGGAGGTGGGTTTAAATTTAAATGAGGCCCAGGTCAGCAGATTACAGCAAATCAACGAGTTAGATGAAATTAGCTCTCTGCCCTCCAGCACACTGCATTAATTCAACAATAGAGAGCAAAATGGCACGATGCCCTCATTAAAAAGAAAATCTTCCACGAAGGAGATTGGTCACTCCTATATGACTCCAGGTTTTAGGATTTCCCCGGAAAACTCCATACATGATGGCTTGGACCTTATGAGATACAGAAAGTGCATGACAATGGCACCATTACGTTAACTACCATTTATGGATCTGGACATTATTTCAAAGCAAACAGTCATCAAGTACGACTTTACCACAAACCGCTTAATCGGGAATCATTTTACCAGCAATTATGGGGAGATTCTACTATCCAGATTCTTACTGAGGAAGATAACTCTTCCTCAGCATTCATTCACTGAACAATTCCTTTATTTTTGAAATTTGTACATAATATTTTCTTTTAATTTTGCTTGTATGAACTGTTTTTTTGCACAGATTTTATTTTTTGTGTTGTTCTTCTTAAGGAACAGTTGTTGTTCCTCTTAAGGAACAACAACTGTTTCTCTTAACAAAGAACATCGATCTTGTGTGCCTTTATTTTTTGTGTTGTTCCTCTTAAGAAACAGTTTTTGTTCCTCTTAAGGAACAGTTTTTGTTCCTCTTAAGGAACAGCAGTCGTTCCTCTTAAGGAACAGTACGTCTGCATGTTCATCATTTTGTTGTTCCTTTTAAAAGGAATGGAATTTCCGCTAATTGTTTTTTCTGTTCCTTTTAAAAGGAACAGCACTTCTGCTGATTGTTTTTGTTGTTCCTTTTAAAAGGAACAACACTTCTGCTGGTTTTTTTTGCTGTTACTTTTAAAAAGGAACAACATTTCCACCGATTGTTTTTGTTGTTCCTTTTAAAAGGAATAGCATTTCTGTTGAAGTATTTGTTGTTCCCTTTAAAAGGAACATCCCCTTCACCATTATTTTTCATTTTCTGTTGTTCCTTCTAAGGAACAGCTGTTTCGATTCTGAGTGTTTTTTTTAAGCTGTTCCGCAAAAGGATCAGCATTTCTTGTTTGTTTTATCCGTTGTTCTGCTTAAGGAACAGTTGATGTTCCTCTTAAAGGAATGGCTGATGTTCCTCTTAAAGGAACAACATCTTGTGTGTTTTTATCTTTTTGTTGTTCCTCTTAAAGGAGCCGCAGTTTTGCGTGCAGATGTTCTTTTTGATGTTCCTCTTAAGGAACAGCAGTTGTTCCATCTAAGGAACAACACTGTTTTGAGTGCATTTTTCTTTTTTTTAGAGCAACATTTTGAGAATTTTTGTGAATTCTTCATGATCCTTTTAAAGAAAATATACAAATTTATGCAAGGACACAAAAATTATAGGTTATTGGAATCAGCATATCAAGGATAAATTGTAATCTTTAAAGAAATTGTTGTGTATTGATAAGGAAAAAGGGAAAGGAAAGAACTATCTATATCACTTTGCTATCTTTATTTTCACTAAAACTAATTTGATTGATTATTTTTATCATGTTGGTTCTTCCCTAATCCTCATAATTCTCTTTGACTTTTATTATTGAATAAGAATAAGGGCATATTTTCCTCTATTGAGATGTTCAGACTTCTTCCACCATCCCTACTCTTAAGGAGTGTTGAGCCATCCTTTATACATAAATAGGCAAGTGCTATATAAAATAAAAAGAAAAAATATATATCTATATGATTACTAACAATTCTATGATATGTCAGATGGAGGATAGGGGGTCTCATCAAGAGCCAGCCTACCATGATCATAAGGAAGCAGTGAAGTGGAATTCCCATTATGGCCACCACACCACGGATATGATCCAATGGGCAACTCAGAAAAATAAAAATTCCTTGGAATAGGAGGTCTCATCAAGAGACAGCCTACCCACCTTTCACTCCTTCCAGGTGAATGGCATTGTGATTCATCTGATTCCCAAGGCAGCACAATGGCCTCCATCATGACATCACAAAGCACTTTCCTAGGCATATATAAAGGATTATGGTTCCAAGGGTGAAAAAGAAACTTTGTCAAGGTTATAGACACCTGTGGGAAATAGAGCTCTGTTGATGGTATTGGAGTGATATTTTTCATAAATAAATAGCAATTATAAACCATTTTCTTATATCTTTATCCTAATTTCAAATGAGATTATGCTCCTAAACCCCTTCGTTGAACCTCTTATACATGAAATATTGTTTATAAATCAGTCATAATGGTTTAAGTGGATAATGACCGCATCAGCACTTTTATTTATGTCAGCTGTCCTTTTCCCTATTTTCGAATCATTACATATCATTTCCATATATATTCATGATTTCATAATATGCCTCGATTTCAGTACTTCGATAATTTTTTGATCATGTCATGAATATGTAATGACTGTCATCCAATACGTTGCTCCTCCATTTGTCGGTCGAGCGTGACCTATCATATTTTAGGGGGGCGCAGGTGACTTCCAAAATATGCCTTCATACAGTTCAATTCCCTATTTTCATCAGATCCTGGAAATAGCAAGTTTAACGGTATTTTCCAATATGCACGAGGTGTTGTTCCATTTCCATTTCTGTGTATTATTGTGAAACATTAACAAAGTGCAAGGCTTAGATGAAATGGGAGGGTGAGAAATACGTAGTGAACCTCAAGTACTAACAGTTTCCGACGCTGCACGAGAAATTTTTGAGAGAGCAGGGTGGATTACCTACCTTACACGACTGCAGCAGCCCCATGAAACTATGGCCATTGAATTATTGAAAAACTTGCAGGAGGACCATTCCATAGTAAGAGGAAGGCAAATAACAGTGACAGATGCAGTAATTGCTGAGGTTTCCGGTCTACCAGCAGTTGGACCCGTATGGACCCATAAAAAATTAAGACTTCAAGAGGCCATGAACATCTTTCGAGACGAAGGACAAACCCTGATCGTCAAAGGAAAAGGGGTCCAGCCGGAAACTCTAGGGGAACCATGGGCAGAATTGGCTAGAGTAGTGCAAAGCTACATTACATGCAACGGAAGAAAGGATGTGGTAAGACCACGCCACCTCAAATTTTTAGCAGTATTAAAACAAAAATGTGTTGTGAATCTGCTTGCATATTTAAATTTTTTACTGCATGACGCTACTTTGAGCATAAATAAATCTTGTCATACACGAATGGTAGTAAGCCACCATTGTTTAATTCGATTAATAGTTAGTTACAGTCTTGCTCAGCATCAGACTAGTTGGGAAGAATTGTTATTTTCGATAGACGGGGGAACAACCTTACCTGCCCCGAAACGAAAAAGAATCACCAGCACAGCAAACAGACCTCTAAAACGCAGACAGTCCTCCAGATTAAGAAGAAGCAGGGGAATGTTGGGACACCTCCAGAGTAGCAGCATCCAACCCTTAGAATTACCTAGTTCTAGAGATGAGCAACCCCCGCAACTGGAAGGAGGAGAAAATCAGGAAGAGGAAGAAACTAAACAAACCAGTGAAGAAGAAAGAGAGGAAGCAGAACCTCCCGTAACCTCCAGCGCAAGTCCACCATAGAGTCCACTGCAGGAGGATGAATTGGCCTAAATTTTGGCCAATATGTGTGATTATATGCAACCCCAGAGTCCGCTCAACCTCAATATTGAGGCAGAGCAATCACAGGAACATTTTGTCCACAACAAGGAGACATCTGAGGAAATGCATGATGAAGAGGAGGCAAAAGCAGAAGCCCCTCAGGAAATAGCAGATCAAACTAGGGTTTCCTCCCCTAAGGAACCTAGTCATGGTAATGTGAACACTAAGGAAGTGTTCCAAACAGAGAATGTGGAAACAAGCCAGCACAAGGGCACATTCCCTGAAGAACAAAACCTAGCTGAGCAACCAAGTCCAAAAGAAGGAAACAGTTATTCCTCTTAAAAAAAGAAGAAGAAAACAAATGAAATTAAGCAGTTGCGGAAGGAACAGAAAAAGTTTCTAAAATTAGTAAAACAACTTAGACAGAAGATAAGGGTTCTAAAAAGGGGGAAAATCTCTAAAAGAACCCCAAAAATGAGGGTTGTAGCCATCCAAATGGAGCCCCATAATACGAGGGCCATGGAGACTCAAACCAGGCCCTTATTCATTCACGATAGCAAGGAACAGCAGGCAGTTGTTACAGATGCAATTGCCCAAACTGAAAATGTGCAAGTCTGTAATAAAGATGTTCAGACAGAGGCACTGTCCTCTAGCAGTATGGCCAACCAGACATTTTGCAACAAAGAAACACAGACTGTAGGAACTCGACATTGTAATAAGAAAACCCAAGTAGATCTTCAACCCAAAAATGTTTTGATAAACAATGACCCTGGTATAGCAAAACTCCGAGAGGATCTAGCATAGGCTCAGTGGGCTAGATAAAAGCTCGAAGAAGAGACTGTTCCTAGGAAGAAATATCAAGAGTTACAGCAACAATTAAAGGACATCAATGCATCAGAGGCATAATCCTTCGATAAATGTCAGAAGGCAGAAGAAAAAGTTGAAGAGGTAAGGAATAGACTACGAACATTCAGGAATCAAATGGATACTCTCTGTTCTCTATATACAGATGTTCTAGCAAGTAGGTCCCCTACCAAAAATTATGCTTTGATTTTGTTAGAAAGATATTTGCAGTTAAAAATCAAAGTTGTTAAGGCAGGAAAACCTATAGAATTAAAAACTGTAGATGATTTTATAAACTGCTGCAAACTCTATGGAGTAAAAGTTCAATGCTTACTCTGTGAATTTTATTTTCACAATTTTATACTGGCAGAGGAAATGGAGACAAATCCCAATCCTTTTGTGGGTGATGTCCAATATCAAGCATTCATTTCATTTGTTGTTAACCAGTTAAAATGGCTCAAGGCCTATAACACTTTTCAGAGACAAGAAAATGGGTTAGACCTTTGGGTTAGGGGTGAACCGAGACACCCTTTACAATTATGGGCTAGGCAGAAAAGCTTAATGACAAAAGAGGGTGAGATCCAGACATTGGGACCCATCCACAAAGCAATCATCCTGGATGGGGTAGAATATTTTCTGTCCATCAAAGACCAGGCCATAGTAGCAGCTAAACTCCGATGGAAGATTTCCAATCGGAATATTCAAGATAGAGAGCCATTCAATTATAAAAAATTTGAGTTAGTTTCCAACCGCCTAGTTATCTATAGTAACCTCATCTTGAGGGAAGGCCCATATTGGTTAGGTTGTAGATTTCGAAGCCCTATTATCTGGTATTCTACAGCATACTATAAGGCCAAATATGAATTACCTGAAGGGCAGACAGGGCATATTTTTGAAGTTTTAGCTGAAAATCATGGTTTGAGACCACTTAATGAAAAACCCTCTCTAGCCTATTCTCTAACTACTTTACATGTAAACTATGGTTTTCATGAGGACATGAAAAAGGGTAAGCAGGGGGGTGTCTTGAGCATTGGAAAAGGTATGAATTTGCCATGTATTTCTTTATCTTTTTCCTTTAATCATAACTCCTTTATGTTATAGAATGGTAATATATTGAAGAATTATAATAGAATTAAGGATATTAGTGATTTTTGCAAATTTATCAAAGATTGTCTTTTCTTATATGCTGAAAATATATGAAGTGGGAAGCCACCATTCAAGAGAAAAAGACAAATCAGAAATAACTGTTGTCCCTTCAACAAAAGACCATATCCAGACAAGAAGGTCGAGATCGGAGCGCACAGTCAAAGCAAGGAAAGGAACAGCACGGCATCAGCACAAACAGACAAAATGATAGCTAAAGATGGAAGATAGAGTGAATCCTTCAGGATCTCTCGATCCTGAGGGATCGTTGCTCAAATCTTATCTGTATTTCTTGTTTCGTCCGCTGGCTACTATAAAAGGACGGTTCTTGTAGAAATCAAACATATATGATGTATTATGATTATTCAGACTTCCTATTATATTTTCACGATTGCTCATCGACTCTTGTTGGTTGAAATAGAGTGTGATTGCTTATAAAATCTGTTACATATGATTAATACATAATCTAGTTGTCGTTCCATTATTTGATACTGGATTAGTTCAGCGGTGCTTCACTAGCAGCTAAGGGCCCAGCCCTGGTGGATCCACTTTCTATCTATACCATTACTTTCCAATTCTAGTCGTGTGATGGTTTGCTTTAATTCTCATTTCCTTTAGTCGCATTGCTTCACATTTTTCCATGTTTTATAGATTACTGTTCAATGTTTTATGAAATAGATTTGTTGCATTACTTGTGATTGAATTTCGTTGCTATTTAAGATTATTTATTCCTCTGTAACTTGTATTGTTATGCTTCTAAAATTAAATATCTTTGTTGTTCATTTCTGATAACTAGCTTTACTATTTATTCTTTTCTTGTAAGTATTTGGTTTGCTTTAGAATGTTGTTGCAGAGAGTGTGTTTATTCTATTTCCGTTAGCAGCATTATTGATTCCACTCAGTTATCATTTCCAATTATTTGTTTATTGTGGAGTGTAAGATCATCAACTGTAAAGGACATTGGCTATTACTGTCTAAGTTCTCAGATTGAGGATATTGTTCATGCTTGATTTCATTTACATCAGTTTATAGAGGAAAGAGTTATTACTACTACATCCTTGACTGATGATTACCAAGTGATTGATTGGATTTCAAAGCTTTAAGTTTCATGTCATTGCAATTAGATTTCATTTTCAAGCATCTGTTTACTCTTGTATTTGAAACACTATACTGCAAATTGGAGAGCATTACTCTTAGATTAAATTGTCGCCTCAGACTGAGTACAGTCTTGAGATAAAAAGTCGTACCTGGATTGATAATTAATGTAGGATAAATAGGAGTTAAAAAGACACCTTTTATACCTCAACAGTAAGATCATTTCCCAAACCGAGACAGTTGTTTTCCTTATGATTCACCCATAGATAAAGAAGAATATTATGGACACAACCTCTAGACAAGACTCCCTCGTGCGGCAAAAACAAATGGAGAAGGTCATGGAGGAGTACAAGGATATCTACACCTCACCCACAAGGTTACCTCTACACTGTCAGGTTGAGCACTCCTTCAATATGACCCCAAGAATGTTGCTACCCAATGGACCAATCTATCGTCGCTCTTTGCTAGAGAACGATGAAATTCAGAGGTAGATTCAGGAGTTGTTGTAGAAATGGAACATCAACCTAATTTCATCACCCTGTGGGAGCCTGATCGTGTTGGTACAAAATAAGGACAGGCCTAGATACTTTTTATTAACTATTGGGCATTGAACAAGATCACTATCTAGAATAGGTATCTAATCCCACGGATCGATGACCTTCTAGACCAGCTCAAAGGGGCTAAATATTTCAACAAGATTGATTTGAAGTCTGATTATTACCAAGTACCAATTGAACCCTATGATTTGTGGAATACTACCTTCAAATCCAAGGAGGGGCTTTTAGAATTCCCCTGCGAAATTCATGAGGATGATGGATGATATCTTGCGACCCTTCACCAACTCATTTGTGGTGGTGTATTTGGATGACATCCTGATATTCATCCAAATTTTGGAAGAGCACCTCCACCATATTTGACAAGTCCTACAAACCCTATGGCAAAAAAATTTGAGTGCCAATTTGGAGAAATGCATTGTTGGTGTGACCTAGGTTCAATATCTGGGGTACATCAATGATGAGAAAGGTGTGCATGAGGAACCATCCGAGATACAAGTCATTCAGGATTGGCCAACCACAACCACTATAACATAGCTCTGCAAATTTCCAGGTCTTGCCAACTTCTACTGCAGGTTCATGTTGGGATTCTCTCATATCACTTGGCCTTTGAGTCAAGTCACCAAGGGAGGAGTGAAATAAAATTTCTTTTGTTCTGAATCCAAACATAAGGCATTCGTCAAGTTGAAGAATCACCTTTGTTCTTCACTAGTTCTCACATTACCAGACCTGCAACAACCATTTGAGATTGAGACAGATGCCTCTGACTATGTGATTGGTGCAGTTCTTACTCAAAAGGGGCATGCATTGTTATATCACAGTGAGACACTTTTAGGCACAGTCTGAAAGTATCCCACATATGAAAAATAGATGTATTCATTTGTACAGTCTCACCGAAAATAGAGGTATTACATTATGGGGAATGAAATGGTCATCCACACAAACCACTGACCCCTAAAATTCATATAGACACAAGCGAAGTTACAGAACGATTTCCATAAAAAAATGGTCCACATACATGCAACAGTTCTATTTGAAAATTAAGTACAAGAAGGGAAGTACCAATGGTGTTGTATACTTCCTCAGCCAACTATGGTCATGGCGCTAACCGCAGTGCTCGAATATTATGGGCATGAGACTTCGGGGTGGCCTACTCTTTATAAGAGCGATCCAAAATTTGGTAGCACATACCAGATGCTCTTGGAAGGCAAGAAAGTTCTGAATTATCACCTCCAGGATGGACTATTATGCCAACGGAGACACCTTTGTGCTCCTTCAAATGAGTGTTCCAAGATGATTTGGGAGGTACACTATAGTCGTGTGGCTCGATATTTCGGGTAGAGAAAATAGTGACAATACTACAAAAGTATTTTTATTTTTTGAACCATCGACAGGATGTTGGGAAGTACATCAAATCCTGCATTGCCTACGGCATTTCCAAATTGACCATCAAGAAGCAAGGCATATATACTCCTCTACATAATCCTGGTCGAACTTGGGAATCCTTCTCCATGGATTACATGTCAGGCCTTCCTTCTTCTAAGCATGGCAACGACTTTGTTTTTGTGGTCATCGACAAATTATCTAAGATGGCCATTATGACGACTTGTAAGAATAATATAACAATAGAAGCCACTACTAATCTCTTCTTTGAACGAGTGTTGGTACACTTTGCAATCCCACAATCCATTATCTCAAATTGGGACAATAGGCTCTTAAGTACATTTTGGTCAAGTCTCTGGTCGATTCTGGATGCTAAGCTCACCAATTCCATGAATTTTGACCCCCAAATTGATGGCCAAACAGAGGTCGTCAACAGAATGATTGTACATATTTTTCACATGTACAACTCAAAGAATCCACACACATGGGATGAAATACTCCCCTATTTCCAACACAACTACAATAGATCTCTCCATAGCTCAACTAGACACAACCCCTTTCAAGTGGGATTGGGATTCTAGCCACTATGTCCCATTGATGTGGCCATGACATTTGTAGCTACTCAGGAAGATTTGGCTCTTGTCCAATCTGAATTTAACAGGGCTAATAGCTTAATTGAGCGCATTCAACACATACGCCAATATTTCTATGACATATTGGACAGAGCCAATGTTAAGTAAAATTAGCGACATGATCAACATCGGGTGCCACATAAGTTCCAGGTGGGTGACAAAGTTTGGCTACATTCATAGAAGGAGCACCTAGTTGGGCCCCACCACAAGCTTAGCCTGCTCTGATATGGTCCATACACCATCACCAATATTGTAGGGAAAAATTCCTTCGAGATCAAAATTTCCTTATTCAATGGTTTGCAACCAGTGTTCAATGTGGACTTCCTTTAGCCATACTTTCCACTATAATTGAACACCTCCGACATTGCAGAACAACTCACACACACAGATTTAAACTCATACTGCATGGAATAGGCCACAACTGATCAGATCATGGACACACATATCAATAAAACTTGCCAACAAAGAATCCAACTATATCAAGTTGTCAGAGCAGGCCAAATCCTTCACCAGGGCAAGTGGTTCACCACAGACCTGGTTCAACAAAAATTTCCTCACCTCGTGGATGCTCTACACACAAAGGGGACCATTGCTTCCCTAAGGAGGGAGGACCGATCCAAGACGATATTTGCGGCCACCCGCCTATTCCACCTATACCTCTAGTTATTTTCACCAGTTTCCTTATTTATAGCATAATATAATATTTTTAGCATTTTTTTTGGGTCCTTAACTTTTGCAGCAACTTTAAAACCCTAAAAAACATTTTTTGAGGTCTGCATCATGCCCATATCCATAGGAAGGAGCTTGCAATAAATCCTGTAGAAATCGAAGAGATATTTCCAACGAGGGATCATACGCGCCAAATAGATATAATATGACCAAGTTACGACCCCTGGAAGTTTCTTGCCCAAATAACCCCAATGGGGCCCACAAACTCCTAGTGTTCCATTTCCTAGGGTTAGGATTTTGAATGTTTAGGTTTTTTTGTTGTTGTTTGATAATAAAAATGCTCTTGAGCCTCATTGTAATATAATTCAAATGCATGTAGCCACCACGTCTCAGTTGGCTTGTTTTGGCTTGACCTAGGTTCATATTTATACTTCATACCAACAAAACCCTCAAACACCAACCCTTTTGACAATGACCTACAATAATATCCCAGTCTCACCCAAGCTTGCTATGGGTGGTTGCAGAACCAGGTTTCTATAGCCTTGATGGACTACGCGAGGTGGCTTTACTTCGCTTCTTTGTGTTTAATGTAGAAATTATATACAATAAGCATGCATATATCCAGACTCTCCTGATCTCCCAATATCTATCTGCTTGCAAAATATAGAATCCTTCCACTATAATTCTTGCGGAAATTTAATCAACAATTGCAAAACACATGAAGCAATAAAAACACACATAACACAGTTGTTTAATGGGAAAGCCTGAAGCTGAAAACCCCAACTATATATTATGTAACATGGAGATCATATGAAAATCTCATACAAAGCATACAAAGCTTATCACAAGCTCTCAGTACAGTATAATCATCATACACTAATCAGGCCCAATCTTGCAAATCCATGCATCGATCTTTGCCACCTGCTAGTCTGCCTCCACTGCGCAATCCAAGCTAATTACAAGGACCAATTCAATGCAATCCCACTCTCCTTGACTGTGTTATTATCATTGGAAACTCCAATGTATATATAGATGCAATTCATGCATCACTATAGTCACAACTGATAGTCTATCTTGCCCTTTCACCTATCTCTGCACTGGTCTCCACTGAAACTACCATGCATTGTAGTTAACTGATGTATTCTTTAGTCGATTTATGAGTTAATAATTAGTGAATTAATTAATAATTAATTCACACCACTCATCACTATTGTATTTTTTAGTTAGACTAAATACAACTAGTTCAACTAAGTTAAACCGAACACAACTCCACCAACTGTCTCATCAACTCCACCAAACTCTGCCACATGAGTTCTAACTGAAGTCAACCATGCAATAGCTCAACTAACCCCTAGGAATAGCGTAATTCTTCCGTCACCAAGTTTTTGTTACATTTATGACTTACCTAAAGGTGCTCAAGATATGCAAGATATTGTTTTGGAAATCCAAGCATATTAGAGCTAATACAGTTTCACATGTCATTTTTAGACTGGCAATCAAAATAGATTTCTTAATGGTGTCTAAAAATAAACTATTCCACTTTTCTTAATTTAGACTACCATCCAGAATAGGCATCCTTAAAAATGTATTTTTAGACTGGCATGTCTAAAAATAGCCTTGCCAAAATACTGCATAAAGACTCCATCCAGTTTAGTGACATTTCCAATTCAGATACTGTGAATGATGTTTCAGGATGCATCCTTCATTGTTTCTTGTTGCAATATTCAACACTCCCTCTCAACAAGAAAGGATTGTCTTTGCATGCGACATGCAACTCCATACATTCGCCCTGCAACCTTTGCAAGCACCATACAACTCCATACATCTACTTTGCAACTCTTCCGAAACTGAATAGGCTCCAAACAACTCAATCAGTCTTAATGCATCTATCATCAAAGTCTTCGACTTCTTCTGGTACCAACTGCACATGTCTTCAAGAACCACTGCGATGTTGAACTCTGCACGCATGCACTCTACACTTGCTGTCAACTCTGAACCGCGCTCTAGTATCCGACACTGTCACTTTGATCTGTCTACATCAATCCAACTAATCATGCTACTGCTGCTCTATGGGCTCCTCGTAGCCAGGTTCAATTCATGAGATCCACACCATCACCATGAATCCTGCTCAGAAATCTCCTCTTGGGATTACTCATGCATGTCGCCCCACCTTTCACCTGGTGGTATAGTTGCATGCACTCCCTTTGCCCATCTGGCACGAAATTTCTCTGCATGAGTGGTTTCTCCCACTCCATGATCCTCATCTTGTGGCTGCTCCACATCCCGAGGTTCACTCTTACCTGCAAGCAAATCTTACTCCCTCTCAAGCATCAATTGCATGTCTTTCTTGAACTTCCCAACAGTAGGAAGCTCCGTAGACATCCCATCTACTTCAAGTCTATATAGATTCTTTGCTCGAATCCCAACCATCTTGACTTTTCCTATTGCCTTGTGCCGAAGGAAAACTTTTCCTTCACTAAAGACAACATCATACCCTTTATCCTCTAACATTGCGACTGAGATTAAATTCTTCTTTAAACCTGGAACATGCACTACATCTTGTAAAATAATGAGTTTACCTGACTCCCTCTGAAAGGTTATGGTACCAATTTCAGTCGCATTGTATCGTCATTGTCGCCCAACTCAACATGCAACTGGAGATCTTTCTTCACCAAGTCACTAAAAATATTCACATCTCCCGTCATGTGAAAGGAAGCGCCACTATCAAAATACCACCCTGATCAATGAGAATTCTAGCTCAAATTTCAAGGCAAGAGCCTCACCAACTGCAGCTCCAGTAGCCTGCTTGTTCTTCTTCTTCTGTGGACAATTCGTGGCGTAATACCCATGCTCGTGATAGTGAAAACACTTCACTTTGGACATGTCACGCTCTTTACCATCCACACTGGATTGAGAAGCATTCTTCTTACCCTTCCCCTTCCTTGATTTGGCAGCCAAAGTGTAAACCTCTTCATCATCATGCTTTGATGAAGATCCATCCCTGGTATCCCACCTTATCTCCTCCTGCACAAGATCCAACCAAAGTCGCTCCCATCCTGGCAATTTCTCCCAACCATTGACAGAGTCCTGATAGGAATGCCAACTCTTCGAAAGCCCAAGGAGAGCCAAGCTCAACAATTCCTCATCATCCACACTAACTCCTACACTCCCAAGCTCATCCCTTTAGTGGACAAACTTTGTCAAGTATACCAGAATAGTGTCATTCTTCTCCATTTTTATTTTCCTGAGTTTATCCTTGAGCGCCAACTTCCTCTGGTCGCTCTTGCTTTGGAACAAATATGTCAAAGCTTTCCACATCAACAATGGAGAAGCTTTACCATGAAGGCTGGACACTATGTGATCCTTCACACCTTCTAACAGAATCCTTCGACACCTTGCTACCTTCTTTTGCCATGCATCAAGTGCGGCAGCATCGCTAGAACCTGGTTTAGGAATTTCTGCATCTATGAACTCCTTCAACCCATTGTCATCCAGCACCGCCTCCATCCTATCTCTCCATGCAATATAATTTGAGCTGCCCTCAAGGGCATACTCCAATCGCAATCCATTGAAAGACATCTCAACTTCGACACCAAGAAATCACTATAGCAATTTCGAATTCCACTAGCACAAAACTCAACTACTTCAATGCTTTGCAATTGCTCCAATGATCAATATCACTCTGATACCATGTATAAATTATATACAATAAGCATGCATATATCCGGACTCTCAAGATCTCACAATATTTTATCTTCTTGTAAAATACAGAATCCTTCCACTATAATTCTTGCGGAAATTTAATCAACAATTGCAAAACACATGAAGCAATAAAAACACACATAACACAGTTGTTTAACTGGAAAGCCTGAAGCTGAAAACCCAAACTATATATTATGTAACGTGGAGATCATATGAAAATCTCATACAAAGAATACAAAGCTTATCACAAGCTCTTAGTACAGTACAATCATCATACACTAATCAGGCCCAATCTTGCAAATCCATGCACCGATCTTTGCCACCTGCTAGCCTGCCTCCACTGCGCAATCCAAGCTGATTACAAGGACCAATTCAATGTAATCCCACTCTCATTGACTGCGTTATTATCATTGGCAACTCCAATGTATATTTAGATGTAACTATGCATCACTATAGTGCGAAATCACAGTCTATCTTGCCCTTTCACCTATCTCTCCACTGGTCTCCACTGAAACTGCCATGCACTGTAGTTAACTGATGTATTCTTCAGTTGATTAATGAGTTATTATTTAGTGAATTAATTAATAATTAATTCACACCAATCTTACTAGTGTATCAATCAGTTAGACTAGATACAACTAGCTCAACTGAGTCTAACTGAGTTAAACTAAATACAACTCCACCAACTACTTCTCCAACTCCACCAAACTCTGTCACATGAGTTCTAACCAAAGTCCTCCATGCAATAGCTCCAGTAAACCCTTAGGAATAGCGTAATTCCTTCTGTCAGTTGATGTGCAACATCTATGCACTTAACTAAAGTGCTCCAAGAGAATAAGATATTGTTTAGAGTCCAAATATTATTAAGAGCTAATAATATTCGACATATCTATTTTTAGACTGGCAATCTAAAAATAGATTTTGCCCAATATGTTTAAAAATAGAAATCCATATATTTTTCCAACTTGACCAACCATCCACAAATATCATCCTGCAATTCATAGAATATGATCGACATGTCTAAAAATAGACATAGTCTAAAAATAGACTTTGCGCCAAAAATCACCTGTGTGGGCCCCACCTAGTTTAGGTGATTATTTTCCAACTAGGATCGGGAATGATGTTTCAGGATGCCTCCTTCAATGTTTCTTGTTGCAATATTCAACATTTAACCAATCTTCTAACATGTATATTACTAATGCATTGTGTATTCTAACTACTTACTTCATCACATTCAGATAAACAAAAACCCATTACTGAATAAGATAAACTACATCATTACAACATATAATTGCAACCATTACTTCTCATAAGCAAATAAATAACAACATAACCAATATAGATATAAAATATGGACCAAAATTTCTTCTTCTTTATTAAGATGGATCTGTTCAATACATTCAGCTTCTCCGACCTGTGCACACAGCTGGAGGTGATTTGTGCACTAAGTTGTAGACTCTTCCAAGGTCTCTGTGCATTCAACAGCGGAGCCTTCCCTTAAGGGCCAAAACACACTAAAGACAGAAAATACAATCACTTGTGCTCATCAACTATCAACTTATGACTTCTACGCCACATTACATTGATTTATATATCATTACTTAGCTTACAAAACCATTTTCCACATACCATGGGCTCGACAAAACAATTAACCAAAACCCGATACCTGTTAAAAAATGAGGTGCTTCGACCCACCCCAAAGCCCATAGACATTGCACGGTGGATCTAAATTCACATTACCATGCACTTTGCTCCTCAAGATGTAGATTATTTTGACAAAAATTGTACCAAGTTGGGTTGCGCCCAGGCCCCCAACACTCACATGTGACTCGTCCCGAATCACTCAGCTATTGTGCCTTGAATATTTTCTACTATGTTATTGTAGGAATAATTATATGGTTTAAGTATCTCTACAATATTATTTTCTTCATTGTGAACTTATTCTAGTATTTTCTCTATTGTTGGTCCAACAGTCTTCTACAGTACTTATTTATGCCTTTTTCATAGCTCCCTTAGCTTACCATCTACTTCTTCTAAAATTATAATGGCCTCATCCTCGCACAGTTGAGCTTGTTCTTTTGAAATGTGCTCCTTAAGTCTAAGGTATTCAATCTTCTTCTAAATATTCTTTCCTTCTGTGATCCTGGTGACCCTCTGAGAGACTACTAAGGTCCTCACAGTTTCCTGGATTTCTTCCAACTACTTCTAATTTGTATGTATATGTTATTCAATCATCTAAATGTTTAGATATTAATGAAATGTGGTCCAAATCTCCATGGTGTCATCTAAAAACCTCCCATAATCTCTCACTGTGTCGGAGATGCCTTTTAGAGCTTTCTCGCACACTTCTGCTGGTCTAAGTGGCAATAACCTTATTTTCATCTCAGTAATATTTACCTTGTACTCAAATTTCAACTCTAGAATCTTATTCTTTGACTCCTTTATCATGAGGGAGATCTTTTCCACCTTCTCTACTTGTGTTTCTTCCTCGTGAACCTGTACGCCCGACACTTCACTGCAAATCTTTCCAATTATTTCCTCTAGGTGTTGTTGTTGTTGGTGCACCTCATCTCTCTCCTTGATCAACCGATCTAGCTCCCTCTTAATTGAATCTCTTTCCTTCCCCACTTTTATGTTTAACTGTGAGGTGTTTTGTTCTCTCCCCTTCAATTCAAATCCATTGATACCATGCAAATGTATTTTGTTCTAAATGTAAAGTTGCAACCTGTACCTTTTGTGTTTTTTACAAATTATGGAGATCAAAATATTGTTCCATCTGTAGTATCCATGTTACAGGACACTTGCCATCAAACTTCCTCATATCGATCTTTGGAATATGGTGGGTCTTCAATCCAACATTAGAGTTTATGAAATCACGATTAACATTTATTTTGTTCTCATCATGAGTTTCTCGTACTACCTTTTTGCCATTAGGAATCATTTCTTGTATCAACATTGTCAAACCTTCCTTCAAACCTTCCATGTCTACTTTTAGATCATTCTTCATGTCTTCCATGTTGTCTTTCATGTTTTCATCTATATTAGCTTCCATGTCATCCATATTATATTTCATGCCATCCATCTTAGCTTGCATGCCATTCTTCAAACCATCCATCTTAGCTTCCACGCATTTCTTCAAACCATCCATATTAGCTTCCACGTCTTTCTTCAAAACTTCCATTTCATTTTTTGTTTCTCTTTGCAAGAGCAAAATTTGTTGCACTTGGTCTTGTAATTTTGATATATCATGTGGCACTTCTTCCTCTTTATGAGTCGTAGTACAGCCTTCTGAGGGCTTAATGGGTGTTGAATTATTTTGAGGGGCCATTTTAGAACCCAATACTGATATCTATGCTTCAATATGCCATTGGAATCACTTCAAACTAATTTTTCAAACAAGACTTATGCAATTTGAAAAAAAATACATACATTTTTCTTGTTTTTAAGGAGCTCGATATTGAAACTGATGTATCTCTAGAATTTCGGATCCCTGTGATTTTATCTTCGGTCCTTTATTAGTCCTTGTAATATTCTTTCTAATGCCACAAGTCTAACCTGATTTGGATTATTCAAGGAAAATAAATGCCTAATATCCTGCAATGACCTAATTATGGACTAATTCAGTACAGTGAACGTGTATGGTGTTCCACATGTCATTGTTTCCTCCTTCGGCTCTGAAATTGATACACAGTAAACTACAGTCTGTGTAATTCTGGCCACTTTTGACACAATTTCATTCCGATGCTCAGAGAGGGAGTTATGACAATTTTCCCAAGGTCACCTATTTGAGATGAAATTCAGGAGCCTGTAAAAACGCTAACTTCCACAGATCATATCTCCGAAAATATTGTGAACCAAGATTTGAAATTTTTACACGGCGTTCATCAATATTTCTTCGCAAATGGGTTTTTTTTAGCTTCTAAACCTTCGTAGAAAAAAAGTTATAGTGAAAATTCCACGATGACCTATTTGAAGTAGTGAAACCGTATAATCCAAAGCTCTACTACCAAATGTTATGAAACCAGATCCAAAAATATAAGAAAAGAGAGATCAAAGCCTTATAAATTAGCCGCTTCGAGGGGGAAACCTCCTTTACATTACATAAATGAAAATTTCTTGGATGATTCAAATGAAAAAACCTCCTTTCTATATGTAAGATTCCATGGGGTCACAATATAATCCTAGCTGACCTAACAATAATAATGTAAAGGCACATCAATAACAATAGTGGGGTTTCATAGGGCACAATAATAAAAATATGGGGACTATAGGGATATAACAATAAAAATAAGGGGGTTACACTAACAACAATAAGGGAATACACTAGTAATATAGGGACCTAATAGAGGCAAAACAAACAATTAGTTCTAGAAGATTCCACAACTACGGTAAAGTATGTGGTAGTTGTTGAAGCAACAAAGGAAATTGTGTGGCTTAGGAAACTTTTGGAGGATTTGCGGGAGATGGCAAGTGCATTCAACTCCTTTTTTATTGATAACACTTATACAATAAATTTGGCCAAGAACCCAAAGTTCCATGATCAAACCAAACACATAAATACAAAGTATCATTTGATTCGGCATCATGTTGAGGCCAAGACAATCCACCTAAGACATTGTTCCACAACTGAGTAGATTGCAGACATCTTCACAAAAGCGCTTGGAAGAGAAAAGTTTGAAAGATAAAAAATGATGTTTGGACTCACCAACATCCCTTTAGATTAAGGGGGGAATGTTGACACCTAATATTTGGGATTAAGAAAATCCATGTAAATATTGTAAATAGCAAAATAAAAGAAACTGGAATACGAAGAGACATTGGAAAATGAATCCCAATAGTCTACCTCTCCTTATATATATTCGTGTTCTCTCTTAATGCAAAATACAGTTAATTCGTAGAGTTACTCCACTAGTCTGGCATTTTTCCATAACTCTTTAGAGATATTGTTACGTTAGACTTCACAAATATATAAAACAACACAAAAAAAAAAAAAAAAAAAAAAAATCTTTTTATTCCATAATCCAATAACCATTAACTTATAATTGTTTTACTTTTATAATAATTTTTCTATCTTATGTATTCACTATTAATTCAAAACTCAATAAAGGATTCTATATTTTTCTAATATTATAATTTCAAGTAAATTATAATAAAAATTGATTCAACCTATTTTTATAAGTGGCTTACTCATAGAATTAAGAGGAAGTCACTAACACAATTATAATTTATGTGAATTGACTATTACAATTAAAATAAAATTTTGTTTTGAATTTTTAATCCAGGATTGACTAATATTATTAAAATAAAATACCATAATTGAAATCTGGTTTTGAATTAATAATTCAGGATTTAAAAAGCATAAGGTCAAATTTTGCTTTATACTCATATTTGTTGATGAAGAAAATTAATAAATTTTTATATATTTAATAAATTAAAAATCCTCGTTCGTTGCTCTCTATTTATTTATAAATGAAGAAGCTCTCGAAGTATTTATAAATGAAGAAGCCGCGTCCCTCTCACTGCATTTAATCAAGGTCCAGACTCAAACCTTAAAAATTGAGTTTTATGCCCGTTAAATATGAATTATTAAAATAATAATAATAACAATATGAATCTTTAAAATAATAATAATATTAATATTAATTATTAAAAAATAATATGAAAAGTGTGTATATTAAAATATTAGACTTTCTTAATTAAAATTAAGAAAACAACATTTTTATATATATTTTTTTGTTATATATATATATATATATATATATATTTAATATTGAAATATTTTATTAATGATTTATATTTTATACATGATAATATTAGTATATGTTTCAATAATATATATATATATATAATATTTAAAATGTTATATGTTAATTTTATATAAAAATAATAATAAATTACAAATTTTCTTAAAAAAACTTATTGCTAAAATTTTCTCTAAATTTTTTTAATATAGGAGTACAATTTTAAAACAAACTAAATAATTCTTTTCCTTAAGTCATATTACTTATTATTCACATTTACACATTAAAATTTTAATGCATGTTCAAATGACAAGTAAAAAGCATACATCTCCACAACGATATAAAATTAAAAAAAAATTACATGTCAACTCCATATTAAAAATAAATGAATTACATATCTCCTGAAAATATATATATATATATATATATATATATATATATATATATATATATATATATATATATATATATATATATATAATGATTTATATTTATACATGATAATATAATATATGTTTCAATAATATTTCCTAGTATATATATATATATATATATATATATATATATATATATATATATATATATATATATATATAATTTATTTATTTGTTTTATATAATATATATAATTGACATTGAAATATTTTATTTATAATCCATATTAAAATGTGAATACATACTCAATTATATTAAGAAGTAGAAAATATATCTCTATAAATCTCTCTATATATCATTATTTTTATACAAATAATATTTGAAATATAATATACAAACATAATTTTTATTATTAATATTTAAAATGTTACATATCAATTTATTAAAAAATAATAAATTATAATTTTTTTTGAAAAAATCTAAAAACTCTCTATATATAAAATCTATATTAAACTTTTTTGAGGAGGAGAAAAGAAACCCTCAAACCCTCCTACCTTTGCAAAAGTTAATCAACACAAAAGGTGACGAGTGGGGATTAGATACCCTAACTGCCCCTTGAGGAAATCCTCACTAGCCCAACTTTCTGCCGATCTGATATTTGCAAAAGAAATATAGTTAACTTTCCTCTTAAAAGAAAACTTAAGAGCAATGGCAAGAAATAAAACGATAAATCAAACTCGAGCTCAAAATTTTTGGGGAGAATTATAAACTGATCATACCTGTAGTAAAAATTTGTTTCTTCTTAGCTATTGAGAAATTCAAAGTTATAATAGATCTATATTGATTTTGAGAAACACACTAATAAAATGATATATATATATATATATATATATATATATATATATATACACACATATATCTACACACACACACACACATATATATATATATTACTTTTGCTTTTGAGAAATTCAAAGTTATAATCAATATATATATATATATATATATATATATATATATATATATATATATATATTGCTTTTGCTTTTGAGAAATTCAAAGTTATAATAGATCCTGGATACCCAAATTTATGCACAGAGTATGGAAAATATTCGTCAACTCATGCAAATATTGATCCCTTTGCTACCGCTGCATAGTCCATTGTATATACTTATCTGCATATCTCCCTATGGGGTAATATTTTTCCTTTACATGAATCTCAGAAAGAATTCCAAGTGGGTGTAGCTAAAAAAAAAATGAGTGTTCTACCTCGTCCTCTGTTCGCAGTACATTTCCCACTAGTCCTTGACATGGAGGGAAAATTTCAGGAGCGAAAAAGTAATGTTTCCCTATTGGAGAAATCATGAACTAAAAAAATATCCTTACAACATATTTAACCATCTATCTACGACTTCTGCATCTATCTGGCCTTCAAATGTGGGAATGTCAAATTTGACTTGTACCTTAAAGGGAGTGGCGCCTCCAAAGTGACTGTCGAATGAAGATGCGTCGCTTGTGGGTATCCGCCGAAGGATTTGGAAAAAGTTGTCCATCATCGTGTTCCTTTGTTGCTTGAGTGTTTCTTCGAGAAATATTTTTAAAGGATCTCCTGCTCCCTCATATTTATTTATTTTTCTGCCATGGGAGGTATTCGGGGTTTGTGAGGCTAGTATTGCAAAGGTTCAACTAGTTTGATCCCTAACTCCTTATACCCTTACCTCGTTGGGAACATGCAAAGAAAAAAACAGATAAAAAAAATACCATTCTGATACCACTGATCCGAACTTAAACATGAATGCAAAATAACACAAATATACCCATAAATACATATATGTGGGAAAAATAACACTTAATTTCATTAATATCAAATAGTTGAAACTTGCTTACATACATAATGTAAATAAACTAGCTTGGGAGATGGTAGCTTATCTCTGAGAAGAGATATGGCAAATACATGCCTTTGAACTGTGTTACAATGAGGCTCGAGGGCCTTTTTATTATTGAAAAAAAATATAAAACCCTAAATAACCAAAACCCTAACCCCAGGAGATGGAACACCAAGAGTTTGTGGGTCCCATCGGGGTTAGTTGGGAAGCCAACTTCCCGGGGTTGTAACTTGGTCATATTATCTCCGTTTGGCACGTATGATGCCTCATTGGAAATATCCCTCTAATTACAACAGGATTTGTCATAGGCCACTACATATGGACACAATCTTGCTGCAGACTTCAATAAAATTCCGTTTATGGGGTCAAAACTGCTCTGAAAGTTCAAGACCCGAAAAATTGCTAAAAATAGTAAATGTTGCTATAAACAAGGAAACTAATGAAACTGTCTGGAGGTCTAGGTGGAATAGGTGTGTGGCCATAAATATCCTCCTAGATTAGTATTTATCCTTTTTTTTCATTGACACACATTTTTTGTAGTTTGGTGGCCATGATTATAAGCATCGCATCCCCATTCTGGTATATTCCCTACATTTTCGCTTAAATATGATGTGAACATATTTTCAAATCTTTTGAAATATTTGTTCACTCTTTTAGCGAGAAAAATTATTTGGATTACTATCCTAATATGGAAATCTGCCATTCTTATAAACAAGCCTTCTAGGGTTATGCATTTTTCTTTAAAATATTGCTATACTCCATCTAGGACTGTCCCTGTAAAGCTTCTGATACAATATTTGATATATGCAAGATCATTTATTTTCCTTGATTCTATTATTAATTTCTACATATAAAAAAATATTGGCCATGATAAGAAACATTACAAAGCCTTTGATTCATAAATAACGATGGAAGATGGTCATGATCTATAAGAGTCTCAAGACCGTGAAACTGTGTAGTTAAGGATTGTATTATTACTTCATTCGATTTGGGATGATTCAGTAATGCATGCCACTAGTCACTTGTAAGCCTTGTGGAACCATTTACCAACTATGTAGCCATATATATTGGGGTGATGGTTGCATCTTCAACCTTTCTTGTAGTAACCCAATTTTCCAATAATTGGATGGAAAACATTATTTCTTCTGTATTTTGACACCCAAAGTTAATTATTGGATGATTAGGAATGACTAAGATAATTTTATTGTTTGTATCAATTTGTTTCTTCTTGCTATTGAGAAATTCAAAGTTATAATAGATCTATATT
>CM076581.1:1265120233-1265204865 GCA_034641835.2 Pinus albicaulis
ATTTCTCTTGTGTGAGGCACCCTGCCATCACTACTCCCATTGCATGCATTGTTGTTGTCCATTGCCCACTTATGGAGTTTGAATTTTGGAAAAAGGTGGGAAATTTTGGCTTTTCAAATTCCTCAGCAAATATGCATCCTTGACGCCCAAATGTACAAGTATTTTACTTGTTTCTCAATAACTAAATGTTTTAGCATATTATATTTGTAAAAAACCTTAAAATTTACAATTTAAAAAAAAATGTATTCACGGTGTGCTTGAGTTGTTTGGCTTGCACCGTTCGCGGTGTTTCCTGTAAATTTATGGGGTGAACCATGAACGGTGCTAACAGAAACTGCACCGAGTTTCGTTGCGGTACCAAAAAACACACGCCATGATTTTTTTTTAAACCTGACATGGCGGTTCGGTCATTTAAATGACCGCACCATTGACTATGTACCAATGTCAGAAGGGAAGTGCATTGACCAAACTATGTGCCTCTGGATGGATAGTTCAGTCATTGCACCGCCCTCTTGACATCAGTAGATATTCAACGGTGTGGGCGTTTACCGCACCGCAAACGTTGCTAATGGAAACCCCACCAGGTTCTGGTGCGGTACCAAAAAATGAGCACCGTGATTTTTTTTTAACTGACATGGCGGTGCAGCCATTTAAAAGACCGCACTGTTGACTATGAACCAGTGTCGGGAGGGCAGTGTGTTGACCACACTATATGCCCTGGGGAAGATAGTTCAACTAGTGCACCACCCTTCTAACATCAGTACATAGTCAATGACGCGGGAATTTATAGGACCGCCCCGTTGACCATATACTGATGTCAGGAGGGCAGTGCGCTGACTGAACTATTCACCACGGGGTGCATAGTGTGGTCAACACCCTCCCCACACTGATACATAGTCAACAGTGCAGTTGTTTAAATGGCCGCACCATTGACCATGAATTATTGTTGGGTGGTGCGTTGACCTAACTCTCCAACCGGGGTGGATATTTTCGTCAAGGCACTGTAGAAGAAAGTACAATTTATGTTTTGCGGTGCACGGAAAATTTCTGTGTGCACCGAGGACGGTGCGCAATAAAAATGGATGCACCGGTACCAGTGCGTGACTATTTTTTTAGGCGCACCGATTATTTTTTTATTTTTTATTTTTAAAGAAATTATATATATATATATATATATATATACACATGTCTCATTTAATAAAAAAATGTATTTAATATGTGAATCATTTAGCGACGTCAATGAAGAGAACAATGGGAACAATAAGAATATATGGAGGACCAATATAACGTGGTTCACCTGTGGGAGGCACGACAGAGGGAGAGACTTATACACCCTCACCCTATTATGGCAACCACCTAGTTTCTCCTAAGGGAGGTAGGCCTCCTCAAGTCCTATGCAGAGGATGCATCCCTGAAGGGCCATAATGGGTTATTCAGATAGCTCATCTTCAGTTGGGATGCCCACCGATAGGCTTTCCAGGTCAGTCCTTGCTAGTGTTACGTGCCCACTAAGGAGGACATATATTTTATTACTGGCGTATGTATGAGAGGGAAATATTTTCCCCAGTTCCCAGATGTCCCCGTCGACTATGCAACAGCGATTAAGTTGGTGTACTCCCAAAGATACATTAGCCATGATATACTTTCTCCTGCATATTTTCAGGTGTCTAGTGGTCAGTTACTTATTGCTTAGTTTGGTGCAGAGGAGGTGAGGTGCCTCTCACTACTGCTGAAGACCATTGCACACCATACCAGTGATTGGCAACGCATTAGTTTCTCATTTTTATTTTATGTTGATTCTTTATTATAGGCGCCACGACTTGTGATATGGTCTGCGATTTTTTGTGACAGTTTTGTATAGCATTAGATAGATGTCGTTCTCAGGCACATGGGAGGTTGACCTTCCATTTTTCTTCAGAGTTATTTTGTTTATTTTTTGAGATGTTTCCAGAGATGAGGCCTACTTTTTTTCAGCAGCTTCATAGGTCAATGTTACATGTATGGATTGAGATGTGGGGCCAGATGATGCCCAAGAGGGTCGAGTCTGATTTTCTACCAGGATATCTCCTGATGTACTGGAGATGCTATCCAGTGTTGATGATCACTCCTTTGTTCTTGTGCCATGTTTGTATGTTGGTTTGGATTAGAGAGGGTATACCAACATCCTCTTCACATAGGATGAGTCACCGGATGCGAGAGGTAATATTAGTGTTTTCTTTAAATTAATATAGTTTCATTTTATTTTCTTAATTAATTAATTAGAATTTATAAATTTATTCTAACACGTTTTTAACTTTTTTTATTAAATTGTCTAATTATTGTTGTGTGTGTGTATATATATATATATATATATATATATAGATATATAGATATTGTAGATATTAGTTCATTCATTAGCGATGAAATTCCACTACCACATAATTATGTAGGTGTAGATGATGCTGATGAGGAGAAGGCAGAGGCGAAGGATCAGGGTGACAGACCTAGTCCTAATCAGGCATAGATACCGGTGGGTGTGAGGCGTAGGCCGGACACCCGATTTAGGATGGAGTTGGGCGACCAGCTCTATCAACTCCTAGTTGAGGAGGGAGTCTAGACAATTACGATCAAAGAGATACATGCTTATCATAGGTTGACACGATTCTGGAGAGGCATGCCCCATGATATGTTAACCCTCCTGCGGCATTCCGTTGGAGCTACCAAAGGACTGGCGCGGGCGATTAGGGGTAGGCATGGTGTAGATGCAGTACAACAGAGCAGCGCATCATCTGATGATCATGATCATGAGGGGAGTGATCATCGTTCTAGTACTCCACCTCGCGCCAGAGATGATCATGATGAGAAGCCTGCAGCATCCAGTCATGATCATGAGTAGGCATCGTCTGAGAATTCTATACCATCTCAGTTGACATGTCCTAGTCTTGAGCAGGAACCTGATCCTAAGGAGGGCGTAGGTCCGTCTGAGGAGGCAGGTCCATCGACTAAGCAGGCCGCCACACCATCCACCGAGTAGGTTGGACCATTCATGAGTCATCAAAAAGAAGATCCTGATCAACAGGAACCTCCAAATCAGCAGGCACGTGATCATCATCTATCTGAGCATGTCGAGGTTACACCATCGACTAAGCAGGCCTCGACTACTACTAGTATTGATGTATCACTAGATATTGACATTTATATGTTCATGTTGCATATGTACTTAATTTACATGTTGGTTTTCATCATGATGTGTATATTGTTAGCTCATGTTAGATATGTTCATTTAATGTGCAGCTTGCAGATAGATGTGTATGTGATAGCAGTTATTTGACATGAGATGTATATTTGTTGTTTGTGTTGTGATCAGTTATACAATGTTTGTGTTTTGTTAGATAATCATGATCACGATGATTAGATAATGTTAGCAAATTTGAATGTGTTTTTTAGTCGAATATGATGTTTGTACAATGGTTATCATGATCGTGATGTTTGTTTTTAATATTAAATCATGACATTTATTAAATATGATGTCGTGCTTGTAATTGAAATTTCAATTTTAATTGTATGTAAAATTGTAATTGTATTTCTAATTGTAATTTTATGTAAAATATTTGTAAAATTTTAATTGTAATTGTAATTGTAATTGTATGTAAAATTCTAATTCTAATTTTATGTAAAATTGTAATTGTAATTGTAACTGTATGTAAAATTCTAAAATTGTAATTGTAATTATAATTTTAATTATATGTAAAATATTTGTAAAATTGTACTTGTAATTGTGATTGTATTGTGAAATTGTAAATTTGTAATTGTAATTGTATGTGTTGTCACCATTCAATTTTATTAAAATTTTTAAATTTGTAAAATTGTAAATTAATTGTCAATTTTGAACCATAACTATCATAAGTAAAATGTATATCGTATTGTTAAATTACCATAATTGTAAATTTGTAAAATTGTATGAATATAAATAATTGTTTTCGAGATCAACATAATTGAAAATTATCAAGTGAAATGACTTTAACATTAACACATTACAAATTACTAATAAATTCAAAATACATATTATAATGTTTTGAAAAAAAGATTCTTAGTTATAGGGTAATTAAGTCCTCTTCTTTATCAAAACCCATCTTAAAAAGTATAAATGATGAAATAACACATGTACCATATCAATCCCAGTTTTCATGATCACCCTCGTTATCTTCCAGCTCGCTTGGCATGATAACACTATTGTTCTAAAATATATGCTTTGATCTAGGCTCATGTCTCAATAAGAACCACCAATCCCTATCCAGCACATATGGGTAAAAAAACACCTGGTTGCAATGTTTGGGGAAAACATGGGACTCCTTAGCTTCATCCCACATCTTTCTAGATTTGATACATATCAGCCTACTATCATGATCTTCCTTTACATTATTCCAATCAAAGGTGTCTCACCACTTGCACCTAAAAATAACACATTTTAAAGAAGAGAAAACTACTTCAATGATCTCTTTTATATTTTCGACGTAACCTAACATCCCTCGTACTAGGTTTTGATCACAGTGTCTAGCTCGACTAAATTGATCAAACTGGACCTCCACTCCATGGTTTTGTTTCATGTGTCCATCATCATCATTTTCTATGTGAAAATGGTGTCCATATGCCCACATAGATGGGAACAAATTGACCTATAAAAAAAGTTACAAAATCATAGTGTCATGTGTCGCATAATAACACAACTATTAAAATATGAAATATAGATGTGATTACATTTCAAAAGTGCATTATTAATTTTGAAATGTAGATAAATATATTATTACCGAGTGGGTGCACCCAATCCCTACGTTTAGCACATCCTCTTCAGCGCACGGGTAACGACCAATTGCACTGTATTTCTCTCTGACTTGGTCAAAAACCCAAATATTGGGGCATATTTTTGGCATATTTTCTTTAAATGATCAGGATAAGGCACACTTGTACCATTCAACAGTCTGAATTCTTTCCTATCACTATCTCATTTCATCGTCTTTTGTTCGTACAATGCGACCCACGGTTTTGTCGCTTCATAATTGTAAAGAACGAATTTATTGATTGCTTCAATTTCTGCATTCGCTAATGAAATCAAACCAACATATAGTACATATGAGATCAAAATATACATTATTTCAAAGTTCAACATGAATATTTTCTTTGTATAAATTTGAAAAATTATAAGTCACTTAATCTTTATCAAGCGCCTTTTTCCATTCGTTTGGAGCATCTCCCCTTCTCTTTTGTCTTCATTCCTTTCATTGTCCCAAATCACCACACCTGGTATGTTTTCAATATACTTTATGTACTCACTATCATAATAGAAAGAATCATATTATATGTACCCCTCTGCCATAGACCCCTCGAGTTTTTCCCTTTGTCGAACAAAAACTTTTAATTTATTCATCTACCTCTCTAAGAAGAACATCCAATGATAAGAAACCACCCAAACTAATTAAACCTCATCTACTAGGTGGAGTAGAAGATAAACCTACAAGTCCATGAAACTCGTCGACAGTTCCTTCTCAAACATACAAACAATCTCAACTATCTCTTGACGCCACCGTTGAATGTTATCCACATGAATCTCCTTCGACGTGATCCAACGTAAAAATGCAGATAATTTAGATATGGCACATCCTAGGTCCTGGGGGAATTCATGTTTCACACACCCACACACGGACAAAGGATAATGACACTGCAAAGTTATAAATACATGTAATAATATACAAAAATATTTATCGTTTATGATCCTTACATGGGATAAAATTTATTAATAGAACAAATAATAAAATCATGCTTTTGACATTATACGTACTCTTAGAAGATTCAAATGGTCATTTGATTTCAACCCCTACAAATAGTCATCCACGGTGAAGTAGTGTTGTAAAGAAGACCCATATGAACATGGCACCCTCACACCCATTAGAACTTCCTTTGCCAAAGAAAGATCATATTTTTTTAAAATCCATAGGACATCACCTTCTTTGAAATACCATGAATTAGAGGGACAAGCACCTGCCTCTAATCCTGTACTTTCTAATCGTCTTGGAAAATGTTTCTTTTTAGTTTTTGAAGTAATAATATCTTTCCTAACTGCCAATGTGTCACTTTGTTTCGATGATATGTTCCTCCATAAAGAAGATGAAACATTTTTAAATATATGCATGGGATTTAATAAGTGGGTAATCTTAAGATGCTCCCAATATGGGAGGTTATAAAAGATATATTTCCTTGTCATCCCAATGGGAAATTTCTCAACATAGGTGTCAAAGAATTATGGATCATCGAACATAGGCTCCCCATTTGAAACGAGCATTTCTATGAACTCCTTATCCTTCTCTCTCTCATATTCTCTAAGCCATTCATTTGGTGTCATTATTGGAGACATTTGGGTTCTCTCTCATTTACCAGTGAAAGTAGATGTTGCTCTTTTGTAAGGGTGTTATTCTAGGAGGAATACCCTGGAGCAGTCATACACTGGCTTTCGTAGGTCGTTGGACCATCTAGCTTTCAGAGAAGGTCCACAACATTTACATCCAAAATACCCTTTTGTTACAAGGCCTACTAAATTAATGTATACAATATATATGCGTGGCACATTAAATAATATCATTAAGATCAAAACAATTACAACGAATTAAATAACTAATATGTGAAATAATATTATTCGTATAAAAAAAATCAATAAACATGTAATTTACCATAGCAAAATCCTAATCCTGGATAATCATGTGTCGTGTAAGCACATATGCCATACAACGTAAAACTCCTCTCTACTATGATGGGTCTTGATTCTATGTATACATTTATCTTATCCCATAATTCCTTCAATTCATCTACTAGTGGTTGTAAGTAGACATCCATATTCTTCACTTATCTTATACCAGGGACTATGAGAGCCAACATAATATGTTCATTCTTCACAGACAACCATGGGGGTATTTTTATTGATCACTACTATAGGCCAAACAGAATAGTTGATGTTCTGGAGGGAATATGGGTTGACACCATCCATGGCTATGCTGAGTCGTAGACTTTGTACTTCATCCTTGAATTTTTCGGGCCATGTATCCTGTACATGCTTCATGGCTATTGAATCTATTGGGATTCGCATAACTCCTAACTCACTACTGTGTGAGGCATGCCATCCTTGCAACATAGCTAATTCTTTGCAATGAAAGAGCCTTTGAATCCTTGGGATTATAGGCATGTTCCTCAATATCTTAAAAGGAGGACCACGGGATTTATCCTTCCTTTTTTATTTATCATGCCTGTCATGCCCACATTTCGGACATATCTCTTTGTCTGCATATTCTCCTCTATATAGAATGCAATCATTTGGACATTCATGATATGATATGTACTCAACACCCAACATTTTCAACAATTTCTTTGCCCCTTTGAAGCTACTGGACAAGACACTATCACTCAAAATAACCTTATCTTTGAATAACCTGTAGTTGGTGATCATGGAAAATATTAAATTTACATTAATGACGATATAATTATTAACATTCATAAATTTGACTATTTGTAATGTTCATTGTGTGATTATATTTCTCAAAATATAAGGGAGGACTTGATGGTCAATTACCTCAAAATTTCCAAGAAAAATGCATTTGACAAGCCAAAATTTTCTTTCAAGTTGTACAGTAACATCGTTGTCCCCAACTGGTATACTTTGACTAACTGCCAGATCCAAAGAGAGGGGTGGTGGAAAAAAAATTAAGGCTTTCAAAAAGAGTATCAGCGATATGAGCATCATCCCCTAGTTGATCATCGTTCTGGAATGCATCTAGAAACATTGTCTCCATGGCAGTCATATCCCTTAAGTAATCATCCATACCAACCCCTATTTGATTGCCTCCATCTCCAACTTGTGAAGAACTTGTATGGTTGTAGTCATTCCTAATTGATGAATCTGGACATAGTGGGAATTAAATAGGTGGTTGATTCAACCATTCTTGGTATCGTTCCTCTCCGAGTTTTTCTCTTAATTCAGCCTTCTCTCGATTTGAAATTGTCGTGGGGTGCAACGGAAGATGGTAGGTAGGTCGCTCATCATCACTAGAATTCTAATCATTTCAAAAAATATATTTGAACATGATTAGTACAAAATATATGATATCAATTAGTAAGCACGTCGAAAATGCACGATTAATTGGTTTGACATTGAAATAATTCCATTAATATTCCATTAATTATTATTACCATCATTGTCCCAGGATTGTGGCTAGAAGATGCAATGTTACAATTGGCAGGGTGAAGTGGTTTTTCATTTTCATCTACCAAATGCACCTTGTGGTATGCTGCTCCTGATAAGAGCTTCCAACGTTTTGGACTTGTTTGAATGTTTTTTGCATCTGAACTCAATTATGAATCTACATGAACCTGCAAATTTGTATACATTAATTTTATTCAGCTGAATGACATGGATAAAATAAATAAATTCAATTACATAATGAAAATATAAATAAAATATGATGTAAATATTACATCTCGAGATGGATAGGGAGAACTCCGCGATGGACTTTAAGAAATGTTATGGAACGAGCTGGATTTTGAAGAATTTTCCATTCAATATAATTATGATATTTTCTCCCTGCATTTGAACAAAATCAACATTAAATTTTGGTATACATACCTAAAAGTAATTTTGGTTCCTTAAAAATGGACGTATTGTTATTGATGATATTGTACAGTTAACCGCACCAGTGCGTTTTAGTTTATGTGCATCGGTGTTGTGCTATTAATTGACGCAGTAGTGCGGTTAGATAACAAACGCACCGAATCGCCGTAAATAAATAAAAAAACGCAACTTTATTTTTCTTAAGTGAAAAAAAAAGGTGGTAAATTGAAAAATGGGCGGAAAATTATTTTCGAAAATATTATTTCATAAAAAAAAATTTAAATAGTAAAAACTATTCATTATTTCATTAATTTTGCGAAAAAATTCAGGGAGATATTTGCATGAGAGACATACCTGGAGCAAGAGAGCACGAGAGAAATATGGAGAAGCGAAATAGTTTTGAACAATACTATTCACAGAATCAAAATTTCAAACATTTGGTGATTAAAACCTTGTAGTATAGTAAAAATGTTAAATTTTATTGTAATTATTGTTTTTTTACAGTTTTTGTTTGATATAATACATGGTAATTCAAAATTTTAAATCTTACCATTCATTTTCAGAGAAAAAACAAAAAACAAAAAAAAATCCATTCGTATGCTAAACCCTTGATTCTTTTTGTTTCTGCCCTTGCTTCTTCTTGTTTCTGTGACTTCAAAATTAGGGCTTTTAATTTTAGATTTATATGGTTTGTATTGCTATATATATAAGCCTATGACATCTAACTTGCAAGGCAATTTTCAGAGTCAGATCCCAATCCATGACGACCCTTGCATGAATTTTAAAAAAACATATTTTTTTAATCGGTGCATCCTATGTAAAATAGCGTATCGATCTGATGTTTTATTATAGCACACCGTGCATGTACTATTTGATAAAAACAATTTAAAAACATATATTTTTTAATCTGTGCGCCCTGTGTAAATAGCGCACTCGTGCATTATTTTATTATAGTGCACAGCACACGTACTATTTGGTAAAAACAATTTAAAATTTTATTTTTTTAGTCTATGCGCCCTGTGTAAAATAGCACACCGATGCGCTGTTTTACTATAGTGCACCGCTCACATATTGTTTGATAAAAAAAAAAAAAAATTATGTCTGTGTTAATCAGTGCACCAGTTAACATATAACGTACCAGGTCTCCTTGTTGACAGAGAGCACAGTACGGTGGTCTCATGTTTTCTCGATGCGTTTATAAGAACATGCCGCACCACCTCCTCCACAACATCTTATGCTAAAAGACTAACACTAGAGGATTTTTATTAATTTTTCTGTGTTAATCAGTGCACTTGTTAACATATAACGCATCGGATCTCCTTGTTGACAGAGAGCACCATACAGTGTTTCTATTGTTTTATCGGTGTGTTTATAAGAACATGTTGCACCGACATCAGTGCGTACAGCTTGAAAGGTGCACCGTTTTCTTGATTTTTTTTTTTTTACCTAAAAAATTTTTCATTTATTTATAAAATATATTAATGAATGTTATGGTACAAGTTTCATATTGATAAAGAAATGGCTCACAAGAGATCAAGCAACAAAAATACTGTTATCACATCGAGAAAAGAAAAAAAGGCAAGTTCTTTGTAAATTCTTTACAAAAATTATTATTTTTGAACTATATGTAAGTTTAACTAATATGTATTGTTTATTGTGTATCATGAAGAGCCACAAAATGATGAAGCTTAATAAGATTATTTTTTATCTAAGACCAGAAAATCGTAAAAGCTTGATGGAAAATTGCAGAAGGATGAATCGGGTGAATGAAAAAATACTATCGATCCAACATGATTTTTTTTTAATTTTAATTAATAATATACTTTAAAATATTAGATAACATGTTTCAAAAAATCTATTAATTCACATATGTTTAATTTTGTACAGGAACCAACAAAAAAGAACAGGAATTTGTTCTAAGAAGAGAAAAAAATAGAACATGCAAATGAAAATGAATTGCTCCTAAGCTCATCTTGAGTGGTGTTGGAGGTTAACGAAAGGGGGGGGGGGGACTTTTAAAAAATTTTGAGGGATCTAATGGAATGAATGTATAGAAATTCTTTCCACTTACAATAAAAAAAAATCCAATGATTCTAAGAACCAAATTTTATCTAAAATACTGGATGACTTTCCAGAGAATTGGTCAATGAGACATGTCAGAATTTTAATAGAAAATGTGTACAATAATAAAAAGAATGAATGAAAAAGTAATATTCCTTTAAATGTTTTCTAGAATTATATGTATATATTACTAGAAAGCAATCATTTATAAATATAACTTTTGTTATATTTACTTTTCATATATCAATATAAAAATTAAATAGTTTATTGTCATGTTGCATTTTCACGAATATTATGAAAATCTCAATAGATGAACAAGCTGATATCATAAATATGTTTTTGAGATTCAACAAGATGATGAGCCTAGTGAAAATTAAGCACCTTCATTAGTTGGGGCCCGCAGACTATTTTTAGGTGTATTTCTATTTTTAGAATGATGAGCATATTCTAAAATTAGCAGGATGTTGATTCTAGATGGTTGAGAAAATTTTGTCTTTGGATGAATTTCTATTTTTAGAAGATGGGTGAAGTCTATTTATAGGTCACTCATCTAAAAATAGAATGCATGTTGATTATTATTAGCCCTTAATAATAATCAGACAATAAATAGTAAATTATTCTCTTAGAGCACTTGATTTCATTGAACAGATTTGGCACATCAATGGGCTGAAGGAATTACGCAATTCCTAGGGTGGTTTGTGACTCATGCATGGAGGAATTCGTTTTAACTGAGTGTGACACCATTGTAACAGAGTTGGAAAAGTAGTTATGGGATTTTTTATTTAGTTTAACTCAGTAAAGTGAGTTAAACTCAGTTGTGCTAGTTGTAACTAAAGATACACTAGTGAAAAATGAGTGAATTAATTATTTAATTAATTCACAAGTAGTGTCTTACTTGCAACTGAAGAAATACAATAGTTAACTACTTGCATGTCAGATCCAGTGGAGACCCAATGGAAAGATAGGTGAAAGGGTGTGTTTGACTATCAGTTGTGACTATAGTGATGCATTCAGTGCATCTACATACACATTGGACTTTCCAATGAGGATTGCGTAGTCAATTCAAGGCAAGATCGAATTAATTCTAGGATCTTCTTCATCAGGGATTGTGCAATGGAGGCAGGCTATCAGGAGGCAAGAAATTGGTGCATAGATATGAAAATTTTTGCATGACAGTGTGTGACGATTGTATTATACTGAGAGCTCTTTTAGCTGAGCTTTGTACGAGATTGTTACATGTTCCATTGATATACATAATATATGATAGTTGGCATTTTTAGCTTTAAGCTTTCTCGGTAAAACATCTTGTTATGTGCTATTGATTTTTCTTCATATGTTTGCAATTGGCGATTTAATTTCCACAAAGAATTAAGTGGAAGGATTATGTATTTAACATAAGATTAAATTTTTCGATCAGGAGAATTCGGAAATACATTATTGTGTTTTTAAATTTCTACATATGTCAGTAGGAATGTCCAAAAAGGTGTACAAGGATATGGTTAAAGAAATGGACATGATTGCATCACACGAGAAGCCCTCTCGATAACAACGTGCTTCAATGTGATATGTAATCATTGAATTTTTTCTATTAGGTACAATAAATAAACAATTTAGCATTAAATATTAATTTTCAAGTATTTTCTTGCAGAAAAGAAAAGAAAATGGAACCCTTTCAGCACACAAAACAGGATTAAAGGAAGAAAAGGGTTGATATCTAAGTTTGTGAGTAATTGTTACTTCCTTATAACAACTTAACTAGATTTCATTTTTGTATATATTAAGTTGTTTTACAACAATAATCATTGAATGTCTTCAAACAGGTGCTAACATAAAAAGAAGAACCATCAGATGAATTGATTGACATTGGGTTAAATATGGGTTGTCAGTATATGTTGGCATATCAGAAATTAATTGTGGAATCTATAATCATATATCGATCATGTTTTACTTAGCTCCGTCTATAATTAATAGAACTAAAAATATTTTATATTAAATATATGATTTGTCACGGGGTATAAAACTTGCAAGAAACAAAGTATGAACTGCGCCAACAAATGAATTGTTGAAAGATGGCATGAAATTTGGTTTTGAAATAATGTGCATAGTTCATGAATCAATTATTGCTATGGTACATTTATTTTTTATTTACATTGATGTATGTTATTTAATATTAAAATTGTCATTATTCTCACCAATGTATATACATTCATTACAGTTTATTTTTATGTTTGAAGATGGAAGTTGAAGAAGAAGAAAACAATCAACACCGTGAACAAAAAAATCCTCAAAATAACTTAAGTCATGGAATTAGCTCGAGCAGTGACAACAGTTCAAGTGAAGAATGATGATCAATATGTTTGGATATCAAAGCAAGGCATTGTATTTTGTGAAATATTTGTCTGTGAAATCAGACATTTTGTTTAATGTAATGGACATAGCATCCCAATTGAAAGACAGAGGGATACCAATAACTATCCCATTTTGTATGACAAAGAGTGTCTTATTCATATATATATATATATATATATATATATATATATATATATATATATATATATATATATATATATATATATATATATATATATTCTATTGTGTTCTCCATTGTCGCTGTGAAATGTTACACCACTGATTAAATATATGGATGATAAAATATTATAATGAAGAGATGTGAAATCTGATGATATGATATAACAAATTAATCCAAACATCACATTCATATGCACTAATAAAAATTTAATATATATGAATATTGTTAGAAGATATGTGTCGACTTTTGATAAATACCGAATTTTTAAAAATCACAATAATTGCACTCTCACAAGTCAATGTTTCTAAAAAATACAAAATTAGCACCAATGTGTGTTAGTTACTGTGCATCAGTGCATTTGTATGCCAATGTGCATCGGTGTGTTTCTACGAAATATGGGCACTGCACAAATACTAATACCAATTAGAACGCTCGGTGTGTTTGTGTGATGCTATGCACAGGTGAATTTGTGTGATACTGTGCACCAGTGCGTTTCTACAACCTATGGGCACTGCACAAATACCAATACCAATTAGAACATCCAGTGCGCTTTATCGACGACTACCACCCGGGCGATCCGATAAGCATTGCATGCACCAGTGTGGTTTTCCTTTAACGCATTGGTGCGTTTTTAGAACTTGACAGCCTGGTGTGTTGTATCACCTACAGGGCACCTAGTGTAGTTTTACACCTTAACGGCTCGGTGGATGCACCTTCGACCAGCAAAGTGTGACTGTCTAGTTGACATCCACGAGGTCGTTGCTAAATGCCTTGGCACATCCAAAAAAAAAATTCTGTCTCGGCCCTTGGTAGGTTTATAGTACCGATGTGTGTTAGTGTCCCATGATTTAGCAGATTGGTAGACCAAATGCATAGGGTAAAATCAGAGTAGTCTTTGGAGTCCTAGGACCTAGCCTTCTTGGACTCAAAGAGGGCTCTCTCTATTTGTTTTCAAAGGATGTGAACTCGTTTACTTTATATGGTTAATTTTAGGCTAATTTTTAAGTGCGGAGTTTGTTTTTTGTTTTGGTTGGTTATGATGGTCAATAAGAATAGATAGAATGAGGAAATTTCCAAGTTATCGGGAAATGGAGTCTATGAAAGTCATGAAAAGTTCATCAATATATTAGGGAGCATCACAGGGAAAATCTAACTTGGTCAATGGATCTTCAAGGTTTTTAAGGGTAATGAGATGGACATCAATTATGAGAATAAAATTAGGACAAATGGAAATTAAGAATCATTTATCATGTACCTTTAACAAAAGGGAATTAAATATCAAAAACATAAAGAGGAAATCAATAAACAGAAAAAACCATAAATTCTTTTATTCAACTTAAGCAGATAATATTCAAGACAAACATAACAATGAAATATAGAAGGCGAGAAACTCATTTAACTTCTAGTGATTTCACCTTCAAGGACAGAAAACATTTAAGACACACATATAACTGCAATCAAAGAAGAGGGAACACCTAAACATATTTTATTATAGCTATGAAGATCTCCAAAACAATTGTTTAATCAAGTATAAAGGGTATGATCGAAACAAAACCTCTTTGGCAGACCTAAGTAATGGTACTTTAGAGGGAGACTTCAAAAATAGTGTTTTAGTGACATCAAGTAAGTAGGGATAGCCATAAATCATGCTTGATAATTACTGTATTAAACCATTTATGAAATAAACAAGCTCATGGAGTCTAGATAGAAATTAAGAATTCTCTAAAATGTGCTAGCAGAGGAAAATATAAAGGCAGTGAAGAACAATTAGAGCTAAGGTGGCTTTGGAAATATTTCTTAATCTAAATCCTTTGTTATACTGCAACATGGAAAGATGGAAACATAATGAAACAAGAAAAAAAAATAACAGAATAGAAGCACTTCACCATTTAACCAAGCTTAGGGATCGTGCAAGCAAGCCTCCTCCATCAACAAACAAATCAAGGCATTCACAAGCTTCAAGACCTCAATTTCTTTTCAACCTCCAAAAGACTATGTATTACTTCAAAGAGTCATCAAACGCCAACAAGATAATGAGCTCAAATGCAGTATTTATCTGCAAATGAGGAGGTGAAGCTAAGTCTTAGGGTTTGGGTGTCATTTATTACAGAGTTAATGAATTTTCTGCCTTGAAGACCATGCAAGGCTCAAGGCAGAAATATCTGAAGATACTTCTCTAAATAATAACTCCTATCTTAACTTCTGACGGAATATAGGTGAAATGTTTGACTTTAAGGCCCATTAATAACTTTACAATAACTGCTTGGTAGATATAAAATATCTCTCACTGGGTTCAATAATTGTTTATGCTTTATTGAAGGAAACAAAGCATTAGGTGGAAAAAATATCTTTGAAAGAAGTAACTGCCTATAGGTGTAGTTAATTTGAATCTGCTTTGGATTAATATGCATCTTGTTTTATCTTTAATCTTTGTGTTTAGGCCTTAAAAATTTGTCTTTAAGCTCTAACTGTCTATTTATATTTATGTTTTTCTTTAATCTGTTTGATCTCTACCAGTCATTAATCTTTTTTATTTATATTTCTGATCTTCTGTATTTATCACTTAATCTGTTAACTATCTGCCTGTATCCTTTAACTTCTGCTTTAGCTGGCTAATCAATTTTTTTTCTTTTAAGGATTAGCCCTTTAATCTTTAATCTTCTTCTCTTCACTGTATCCTTTGACTCTGTTTGTTTTCAGTGTGCAGGGGATGAATTTTGTCATAGTAGGAGGGCTACTTGGCCATCGATGATCATGTTTCATTGATGTTTTGTGTGGATGCAAGACCTCTGGCCACCATTGATTTCAATTAACCTCCTGGATCGTCACCCAGAGGTTGATTTGGTCGTTTATGGACCATTAGAGTGCCCCTTAGGCATTCTACCATCAAACCTGCACATAAAAACAATTTGTTAATCTAAAAACCTGCGGGGAGGGCGCATGACTGCATTTTCTGTGGTTTGGATTAGTCGGAAGGGTTTGCAGAGGAAGAAAAGGTGTAGGAGGCAAGGTTCCTAAGGCAGAACTAGGAAAGAGTTTGAATGGAGGCGAGAGGATTTGAAAAATGGCCCAGAGGGATAAGTGGTTTCGAAAAACCAGAAATGATTTATCGTGTGGCTGAAGGGTGGTAAGCGGTTTTCGGGAGAGGGCATGCGATATGGCCCAGCACGCGATGTGTGGCAGGGAAAAATCATTTATTTCGCGTGGGTCGGAAGATGTTAACCATGACGCATATATATATGCGATATGCATCGGGGACCATCAGATCTTGGCGTGAAATATCAATGGCTATCGTGCATTTTGGAAGTGGCGAATAGGAAATAAAATCGGCAGAGTGGAGGACAGGTGGCCCACATTTATTGGGTCATGGGATTTTGTGGAGAATGGGCCCGGGGCCTTAATAAATCAACCAAAAAACGTGTTAATTTATAAGTTTGAAAGGGGCATTGGGCAGAGTGGAAGGCAGGGCCTAGTTTTAATATAATAAGGTTTATGAGACCTTATTATAAGGTTTATGGGGGTTTATAAAATGGAAAGGGCGGAAGAAAAATTTATATAGGGAAGGGGCTTATGGAAAGGTGGAGTTTGGGATCACATGAGCACAAGGGGCTGGGGGTAGAGGAAAAAGGGGCTTATGCCTATCTAACACAAGGGTGGGTTTATAATATAAAAAACAGAGTTTTTATATATAAAATAAAACACTGATAGGCTTAAGTTCTATTTTTAAACAATGTAAAAGGGGAATTCTACTTTTTTTTAATATATACAAAGGAAAGTGAAGAATAGGGGTGTCCTTCATGAGGTTTAGGAAAGAGAAAAATGGGTTTTTCAGAGGAAGAAAAAGGAGTGAATGAGAGAGTGGGTAGGGGGAGCGAAAAAATAGGTTAATAAGCCCAAAATGAAGTCCTTTTGGAGCAGTGAGGTGAACTTTAGAAGGCAGAGAGGGAAAAATATGGTGAAATAGTTTGATTTAGGATAATGAAGGTAGTGAGATTTCTAAAACTCACACTATTTCACAAATCTTTTTTTTAGAAATCTATGACCATTACTTAGTCATCTCCAGAATAGCAAAAATTATTGACTAACAGTGGCTCCACTTGGGGAGGGAAGCTCCCTTTTTGGAGGTGTCCAGAACTTTCAGACATCAAATCTTTGGGTTTATGAAGACCAGTGCCTTTCCATTGGGCATATTTTTTCTTCTTTTCATTTGCTGATATTTCTTTGAAGTGGTGATCTCAATAATCTACAACACATGATTTCTTCAACTGTATTTCTACCTACCCAACCTACTTGGCCTAACATTTTTCTTCCTTGAGTGCACTTGAACTGGAAAAATCTTGACATTCTTTTTATTTTGAAAGCAAAAACAAATATCTACTTCTATCCTTATTACTCCCAAGAGTTCAGATTAAGCTAGTGAACTCTTTTATTCTCTACCTAGACTATTTGACTGCCAAGATTAAGCAGTTTGGCAGATTTGATTCTCTAATTTATTGACATAAAATTGAAAGCATGGTTCAAATCAGGATTAGGCAATCTGACTTACCATGGTTTGTGGCATTGGAACAAGCTACACACAAACATTATTTTGCACAAATAGTAACTAGAAAAATAAGGGTTGTAAATCTATCATTTTCTATACATCCCCATCTTTATCTTTGGTTCCATTTTGAGCATGTGGAACTAGTATCTTTACCTCCTAATCTACCCTTTCTAATAGGTAAAGCTTGAATAACCTTTAATAATCATTTTTACACTAAATTATCAACATAAATTTAAAATATGTTCAGCCGTGATTAGGCTACATGACTAAACAAGATCTTATTTTTGAAAAAGTAGTGGCATTTAGGCTTGCACACTTTCAGTAGTACTGTTTTTTGGGTATGGGGTTGTACCTCTTTTCAAATTTGCCCTCTTTTCCTTTTTTCTGTTTTTTGAATTTTTTGTTTTTATGATCTTTTATTATGCAGTGTTATGTATAATGAATGAAAACTTTGAAGCTAGGATTCTTGACAAAAATAGTGTTTGAGCATCCTGCCATTGACAAGACCTCCAAATAACTCTTCTCCATTCAGCCCTTGTAAAAAGAAATCATTATGACCCCTAATTGAATAAATGATATAAGGCCCTTTGTTAGTATGAATCCTTTGTCGAAGTGTACGAAAAAATACCACTTTAGCTACGCATAACTAATAGCCCTAACATCAAATGTGGCTGCCAATATCTTCAGATCTGCAGTTAGTTGATCAAGACAAGAGCTGCAAAAAACCATATCTATACATAGAAAGACATTAAGCAGTAAAAAGAAGGTTTTTCTCCATATATCCAATAGGCAAGACAAGAACAATTTTTGAAAGAATTTTTGTATTAAGGGCACCTGGGAGGAAAACAAGAAGATGTTTCCAATTCTCCTCAATGGGATGGGTTCTTGGAAGTCCTTAGCACTTCAGATCTAGCATTTCTCTCTCCTGTTGGTGTAGAAAACCCAGACAAAGATAGAACTCAAAGGGAGGTCACATGGCAAATAATGGAAAATATGACAATGATAATGGCTCAAAGTCAGACCAAGAGTTTAGATCCAGAGTGATCTAATAGGCAACAAAAGGTGAAGAATGGTAGGAAAAACCCTCCTATTTATAACAAAGTATTGGGTCATTCTAGATCTTGGTGCATGATTAAAATAACATTAACCAAATCTAGATCCACCTTTTATGGAATATTTTATTATATTTGTTGGAGGAAAAAAGTATTTGACTTGGGTCAAATCCCTTTATTTGTGAATAATAAATAAATAAATGATTTATTTATCATTTTAAGGAGGTGGTTAAAAGATAATCAAATAAATAATGATTTATTTAATTATTTATGGGTGATTTAGTCACATTTAACAAGGAATATTATTTAAATAAGGTTTAAATAATTATTCCTAGAAAATAATAAGATAAATAAAGATTTATCTAATTAATTTCTTTGTTTTGGGTTAAACATGACCGGGAAAATCAAACAAATATAGGTTTGTTTAATATTTCCTTTTGGGGTTTCCTGTTTAGACCATAAACAACCTAATAAATGTGTTTTATTAAGTTATTTTACATAGTGAAGGAAATTTTACTTAGGGTAAAATTGGTCTTACATGGTGTACTTGGGTCCATATAATGATGGTAGGTTAGATGACCAAAAAATGGTTTAACACCCTTTCCAAAAATTCTTAAATTTACCATGTTTACCTTTGTTTTCCCTCCTAGAATCCCATTTCAAAACTCTGTCTCCAATTTTGAAATTATTGGCTTTGGTTCTTTTGTCAAAGATCTTCTTGATGCTTTCTTGTACAACTTGTGTTATTTTGTAAACTTCCTCCCTTGAATGTTGTATATGAATGGCTTGATTCAACCTTCTTTCCTTGTTATTTTATTCTGATTATACTTCTTGGAGGAGTTTCATAATTGGAACTCCCAAGGATGTTGGGAAGACTGCATCCATGCCATATACCAACTGATAGGGAGACATACTGATTGATTTCTTGGTGGTTATTATATCATCCCATAATTCATGAACTAGCTTACTATGCCATGATTTTTGGTTATGTTCCAACAATCCCTTGACAATGTTGATCAGACTTTTGTTAATGGAGGATTCAGCTAGCCCATTACCATGGGGGTAGTAAGCTGTGGAGTGCCCCAATGTGATATGATATTTATGGAAATAATCAACCATTCTTTTGGATTTAAAGGCAGCAAAATTATTTTTAATGTTCTTTCTATGACAACCAAATCGAGATAAGATGTTGGTCTCAAGGAACTTGATAATAACTGAATCAGTAGCATTCCTACAAGGGATGGCCTCTATCCATTTGGTGAAATAATCAGTGCCAGTAAGGATCCACTTGTTGGGTATGTGTTATATTATTTCCACGGCAACCCCTCGTGTTCAGGGTTCGGGGCAGTGCCCCAGGAAAAAAAAATTTGGTCCTTATTTTTCGGTGGGCAGACCCGCCTATGGTTGTGTGCATGGATTTGCACATGGTTTTGGGGCATGATGGTTTTTAGCCCCCGGTATGTTGTAGATCTGGTCAAGGGAACTACGGTTATGTTCTAATCCAGGGTTAATGGATTGGGGTTTATGTATGCTTCGGCATGTATGTATATGTGTTGTAACACTAAAAGGAATATAATGAAAAATCAAGCTGGTTGTCCCGATTTGGGATCCAGGGGAAAATCTCTATGTTTATCTGTTTTATGTTTTATGCTCTCGCTATTGTTTATTTTCTGTTTTTAATATTAGTTTGCAGATAATTTATGTACAGGGTTAAAACCTACACCACTTATGCTGGGAAGATGAGGTGGGGTGAATTTCTCCAATAAAGTCCAAACCCCATTGTTGGAAGGGAGCCTCAATGCTGATGGGATGCAAAGGTAAAGGTAAGATTTTTCTCTTACAACCAAAAATTTGGCACTTATGGCAAGTCATGACAAGTTTTTGAGTGTCAGGGAAAAGGGTGGGACAATAATAGCCAGCTCTAAGAATCTTGTTTGTTGTGTTTTTCCAGTAAAGGTGACCCCCACACTCTCCCTCATGCAGCTCATGCATGATTTTTCCTGCATCGTTCTCAAGAAAACATTTAATCAATATGCCAACATAATTTTTCCAAAATAGAACTCCATCTAAAATGCAATAATTTAAAGCTTTTTGTTTCAAGAATCTAGCTTTTGTCTTTGATAAAGAAAAAGGAGTATTGAGATAAATAAGCACATATATGATATTTGCATACCAAGCTGAATTCAGAAATATTTCTTCAATGTATGGAGCTATGAATTCTTCTGTTTCTTATAAAACATCAATCATATTCATGTCTAATGCTTGGAAATTTGATTGAGTCATGATTTTTGATAATCCTTGTCCTTTAATTAGCTTGGTAGGTCTGATTTCTAAATCATATTCTAAGATAATAGCAATCCATTTTCCCCTTTTACCATCAGGGTCTTGATTTAGAATGCCCTTGACAGTTGTATGTGGGACAAAAGCAATGATATGAGAGTGTAAAATGTAGACTCGGAAATATTTCAATGCTTTTATCAAGGCGAAGGCTTGTTTCTCCATGATTTTATACTTGAGTGGAGCATATCTTAATGCTTTACTGAAAAAGGCTCTTGGTTGTTCTTGCCCCATGTTATTCTTTTTCAACAATACTGCAGCAATGGTGTGTTCAGATGCAAATGAAAAAATGTAGAAATCCTTGGTGAAATTAGGACTGATAAGAACTGGTGTTTGAGTGAGAGCTTGTTTCACTAGTTCAAATGATTGTTTGGATTTTAAGGTCCATTTAACTCCTGTCTCCTTTTTTAGCATGTTTATGATATTTTTCAAAAGTTCAGCAAGGTTGGGGATGAACCTTCTCAAAAATTGTATCTTCCCAATGAAAGAAACTCCTTGATGTTTCTAGGATGGCTAATTTTCAATATGCCTTAAATCCTTTTGGGGTCTACTTTGATTCCTTCTTTAGATATTATGTGGCCTAGAATTTTTCCTTCCTGGAGACCAAAGGGTGTTTTCTTGGGATTCAAAGATAAGCCATATTTCCTACATTTTTCAAAAACTTTTCTCAAATGGACTAGGTTCTCTTTATCAGTTTTAGAGTAAATAGTGATGTCATCAAGGTAAAATATTATAAATAAGCCTATGTCTTCTGAAAAAGCTATGTCCATGGCCCTTTGGAATGTGGCCCTTGCATTCATCAAACCAAATGGCATTTTAACATACATGAATGTACCCCAAGGTGTGGTGAAGGCAGTTTTGTGTTGATCACTTAAGAGTACTAGCATTTGGTTGTAGCCTGAAAAACCATCCAATAGTGATATTCTTTTAGATCCAACCCCCTTTTCAAGTATGTGATCCATCTTAGGCAAGGGATAATTATCTTTTAGGGAGGCCTTATTCAGATTTCTAAAGTCAATGCAAATCCTAATCTCCCCAGTCTTCTTCCTAACTGACACAAGGTTGGAAACCCACTCTGAGTATCTAAGGGGAATTATGATCCCAGCATCATACATCTTTTTAATCTCTTTCTCGACTAAAGGTAATAAAACAGGGTTTATTCTTCTTAGTTTTTGTTTGAAAGGTTTCTGATTTTCCTTAAGAGGAATTATATGTTGGATAATGCTAGTATCATATGATTTCAAGTCCTTGTATCTCCATGCAAACACATCTCTAAACTCTTTGAAAAGCTCAATATATTCTTGTTTTATGTGAGGAGGAAGAGTTTTAGATAGCTTGATAATTTTGGGTTCCATCATGTTGCATATGTTATATTCTTCTACATTAGTTTTTCTAGGCTCTATCTTTGGTTTTTTAGCTACATCATTGAAATCAAAAAGCTCCTCTAATGGTGTAAGGCCCCTTGGTATTGTATCATCTTTACATTGTAAAACCTCAAGGTCCTTTTGGTTTATATTGTCAATTAATTCTTCCTTATAAAGATGTTTAAAGTGGTTTATATCAACAGTAGAGGACAGCTCTGTTTTGTGGGCTTCTTTTTTAGCAAAAAAATCTTCTTCATGACTTGAGCTAGGTGTTGGTACAACAAAATCATTTTTAGATTGCAAAAAATCATCAATGTGTTTATCACCCTCAAAAACTTGCCAATAGTTTTCATTGTCAAGTACTGTAGGCCAATTTTTTACTTTGACAGTGAATTGTTCATTTACATGGGGTATTTGGCAATTGTTAGCAGCAAAGGAAAGCTCATTAGCAAGGCTATTTTGAGCTCTAGGAATGAAAGTGAGTTCATGTTTCTCAAAGGTTTTTAGGAGATCTAGGGCATCATTCCTATATTCTCTAAATCTTGGGTTTTTGGCTGAGTAATTCCCTTTTATTTGCCTAATGATCAGTTCTGAATCTCCTTGGACTGATATTTTCTTGGATCCTATGTTTTTAAGAAAATGTAAGCCAAGCAGGAGAGCTTCATATTCAACAATGTTATTAGTGCATTGGAAATCAAGTTTGTAGGAATTTCCTTTGTTTGTATTATGTATCCATACACCAGGTCCAGAACCAGCTTTTCCACAAGAACCATCAAAGCTCATGTTACAAAGTGTTTATGTCTCATACTCACTATCATTTTGTTGTTCAAGGCTGCTAAAGTTTGAGCTGTTATGTTCTTCATTTGGGGACAAATTTGACTGTTCTAGTGGGCTTAACTCTTTCTCACCTTCATTTTTTGGTTTGTTGATTTCATCTTCATTGTACAAGATAAATGAATCAAGGTCTGAATGAATGGAATAAACAAGAGTGTTTTTTGGCCTATCTAGGTTGCTTACCATATATTTCATATAAGATTCTCGGTATAATATCCTTTCTTGGTTAAAAACTAGGATGGTAGCATAAGACATGTATGTTTGAAGGCTCCCTTGAAGTTTGGCTCCCCGTGATCTGGATAAAAGCATGCCACACTTTGGGGGAATGTCAGCAACTAATATGTCCATAACTAAACCCTTAACAGGAATTTGTGCCAGATTGACACATAAATCCTTGATTAGACCCAAACATTTAACTCTGCTTGAATCAAAAGAATACAGGTCTTTGTAAGGTTTAGTAATTTCTAGGCCTAATCTCTCCATCACCACTTTTGTCATGAGGTTGTGAGAGGCACCAGAGTCTAGCATGGCATTGTGAAAAATTTTATCATGTATGTTCAAGCTGACATAGAACGGAGGGACAGCTCCTCCTTGGTATTTTCCTTCTACTTCAGGACCAAACAACAACTCTGGTTTATCATCTGTCAAGTTTAAAGTATCAGTATCATTTCCTATATTCAAAGCTTTCGAGACTTGATTTTTATATACATCCTGGGTTACTAGTTCAGCAAGGGGTATGCTAATTTTGATCTTGGAAATTTCTCCCTCAAGGATGAAAGGTAAGGATGAAAGTTTCTAGTGTTTTTGACATATTTACATCTATTTTTTCACACACATTCTTTTCAGCAATTTTGATTTGCTGAGTTTTATTAGGATTGTTATTTTGAACAGATTTTTCAGGGCCACTAGCAGAAGTACTAGAGCAGCTTGGGTCAACACTTTGCTGGTTGGTTTTTTCTTTGTTCAGATCAGCTCTCTTAGCCATAGTGCTGGTACTATTTGTTGTTTTTTTAGGAAGATTTTTTGAAGTTTTCCTAACAGCAGTGTCTATGTTATTATTCTTGGAATTCTCTTGGTTCTTTTTGCTCCTAAGGTCATATTTCCTATGGACTTCCATTATGGAATTTTCAAATCCTAATTGGTAATCTTCGGAATCCTCATGGTTTGTTTCAATTTCGTCTGAGGAAAATAATCCTTGTTCTTCTTCAGTGAGAAAAGCATCACCCTCACTGTCAGATCTTATCAGATTTACATGATTTTCTTCCAACCTTTCTGTCTCTCTTTCTTCTTCATCTACATAGTTGTCTTGGAAAGGAGGCCTAATTTATTGGTCATTATCTCTTTATCTATTTTGAGGAGGATCTCTTCTAAAATTTGGATTCCTATTTCTGTCTTGGGGATTTGCTTGGTTTTCCCTAGTAGGTACTCTTTCAGTCAAGTTTATCCTTTCCATCATTCTTTCCATTACCCTTACTAAGTTATCAATTTTGGCATCAGATGATGAGGTTGAGGCCATAGTTTCATATTTGTATGTAACTCTTTTTTCTGGCTTTAACATAGCTCTTTTTTCAATCAGATTTGCTTCTACACTTATAGCTCCCCTCTCCATATCTTCTAAAGTTAAGGGGTCTCTTTCTCTTAGCTGATAGGCCATGTCTAGGTCAAAACCTTCTGGAAATTTTGCTAAGGCTAAGCCTAGTGGGGGTTTCATGTTTGGTGGAAGTGCATTGTAAACACTATTGAATCTAGTGCAGTAATCTTGGACACTTTCCCCAACATTTATTTTAAGGTTACTATATTCTGAAAGTATTTGGAGAGGGTTCTTTTTAATTTCCCATTTTTTTATGAATGTTTGGTATAGAGAAGAGATATCATGTATGTTGTTAGGAGTTAAGATTTTAAACCATTTTTTGGCTTCTCCTCCTAAGCTTTGGGCAAAGATCATCATCTTAATGGTCTCTTCTTCTATTTCTATGTAGTCAAAGGCATCATTCATTTTATCTACATGCTATTGGGTAGTGGTAGATTCAGTTCAGGTAAAGTGGGGAATTTTGGATTGGTAATCATTCGTAAAATGAATTAGAGGTTGTGGTAACACTAGGGGGGCATACCATGCTACCATGATAGGAGAAAATGAAAGATCTACAAAAGGTGGTTTTGTGAGAGGGAATGTGGGATGAAATGGAGTGTTTTAAACATTGGATGTGTGGAGGGATGTGGTGGAAGTACTTGGACCAGCAAACTCATTATGAGCAGATTTGGTATGGAAAGAGATAAAGTGATGGTGAAGCTAAAACTCAGGAGGAGTGGAAGGAGAGGCTTCTCTACTAGAACTATGTAGGAAATCTATTGGCTCAAGGTCAGTTTGGTCAATCTCACTATATGACTTGGTTCTAAATAGGTTTTTTTTATGGTTCAAGTCAAACTAAGGATCTTGAAAGGCTGTAAGGTGTTCAAGGAAAGATCTTGCTTTATGAATATTCCTAACAGTAGTTAAGTTTCCAACTCTAGAAGTTTGCCACAAAATATTTTCTGGATCATTAACTATAGTAGGAGGATTTAGATCTGGATGAGATCTGGGATTCATCCTTTGTGAAGCCAGATTTCAAACTCAAAATTTAGAGAGGCTGAAACTTTAGGACTATTTTTAAAAGGCTGACCTCTCTTAGTGCTTAGTAAACTTATACAATATGGGACTAGGCTTTTAAACTTCTCAAGGATGATTTGACACAATCCTAAGGAAGTCTAATGAGAACTAGTGAAGTAATAGGACAATCGAGGCTAGTGGAGTCTGTAGGTTTTAACCCTGAACAGAAATTATCTACACATGAATCTTATAATAGAAAATAAATAATAGCAAGAGCATAAAACATAAAACAGATAAACACAGAGATTTTCCCCTGGATCCCAAATCGCGACAACCAACTTGATTTTTCATTATATTCCTTTTAGTGTTACAACACATATATATACATGCCGAAGCATACATGAACCATAATCCATTTACCCTGGATTAGAACATAACCGTAGTTCCCTTGACCAGATCTACAAAAATGCCAGGGGCCAAAAACCATCGTACCTCAAAATCATGTGCAAAACCATGCACAAAACCATGGGCGCAGACTACCCAACGGAAATTAAGGACCAAAAAATATAACACATACCCAACATTCTCCCCCCCCCCCCCAACCGTGCGTGCTTAGTCGTGGAAATAATATAACACATACCCAACATTCTCCCACTTGTTGTTTTCTTTCCGCACGGGGCCACAGGAGAGCTTAGTCATTGGCCCAATTCTTCAACACCCATTGTTTCTCTACACCAAGAGAACTTTTGAGTGCTCACAGACTCTGTCAATGCATCTGCAACATTCTTCAAAGTGTCCACCTTTACCAGCAACACCCTTTTAGCCTCAACCATATCTCTAACAAAGTGATATTGAACATCAATGTGCTTTGTCTTTGAATGATAAACAGGGTTCTTAGCCAAGAAAATTGCACTTTGGCTATCACAGTCTATCCTTATAGCTTGTTGTACCAACCCCATACTTGAACACAATCTCTGCAACCAAACTGCTTCCTTGCTTGCATGAGTGGCTGCTATGTATTCTACCTTTGTAGTTGAAAGAGCCACTACAGACTGTCTTTTACTCATCCAACTGACTGCGCCTCCAAATAGGCTAAACACATACCCACTTGTAGATCTTCTTTGGTCCAGATCTCCAGCCCAGTCTGCATCAACAAAACCACGAATGTCCAACATTATTTCCAATCCTAGTCTTCCTTGGTAGCACAAGCCATAATCACTAGTGCCACGTAAATATCTGAAAACCCGCTTCACTGCTGTCCAATGCTCCTTCCCTGGGTTTGACATAAACCTGCTCAATACTCCCACTGCATGTGAAATGTCTACTCTATTACAAACCATTGCATACATCAGGCTACCCACTGCACTTGCATATGGAACATGGGACATATCCTCCTCTTCTTCTTATGTCTTGGGACACTGTTCAGCAGATAGCTTTACACCTACAGGAATAGGAACATTCACCGGTTTACTATCCTGCATATTGAACCTCTGCAATATAGTCTCGACATACTTCCTCTGGTTTAACCAGAGCTTCCTCTTTGCCAGATCTCTCTTAATTTCCATGCCCAAAATATAGTTTGCAGCACCAAGATCCTTCATGTCGAATTTGGAGAACAGTTGGGTCTTCAAATCTTGGATAATTTATTTTTCATTTCCAATCAACAACATATCATCCACATACAAGACCAAATAAATAAAATGGTCACCAATTAATTTAAAATAAACACAGTGATCCTCCTTGCTTCTGGTGAAGCCAAGTCCCCGTATATAGGTATCAAATTTCTGATACCACATCCTTGGTGATTGTTTTGACCCATACAGAGACTTCTTCAACCTGCATACTAGTGCTTTCTTACCCTTCACCATAAAGCCTTCAGGTTGCTTCATGTAGATCTCCTCTTCTAGATCCCCATGAAGAAATTTTGTCTTCACATCCATCTGTTCTATCTCAAAATCAAATGCAGCAGCAACAGATAAAATTAATCTAATAGAAGTAACTTTGGAAACAGGAGCAAAAATATCATCAAAATCAATTCTCGGTACCAACTGCACTTTGTATTTCTCCATCTTGCCTTCTACATTCATCTTCTTCTTAAACACCCATTTGCTCCTGATGGGCTTCCTTCCAGCTGGAAACTCCACCAGATCCCATGCCTCATTTTTGTGCAAGGATGTCATTTCATCAACCATGGCCTCCTTCCATAGTTTTCCATCCTCTGAATCTACTGCCTCCCTGACAGTTCTGTGATCATCATCAATTATAGTTAAGGAAAAATTTGAACAGAAAGTGTATGGACTATACCTTTCTGGTTGTCTTATTTCCCGAGCTGATCTTCTCACAGTTGGAGTTTGTGGCTCTTCCCCTTCTAAGTCTTCTTCTTTTTTAGAGTCTAATTCATCCTCCTTTAGCTCAAACTCTATCTTCTCAAGTTCCTTTGCTATGACTTCATGTTTAACAACATCTTTCACCTCTCTAAACACCACATCTCAGTTTTACACAACCTTCCTTGTTTCCAGGTTCCAAAGCTTGTAACCTTTTAAACCATCCTTATACCCAATAAAGATGCACCTTTCAGATTTATTATCCAACTTGGTCCATTTTAGCTTTGGAACATGTACATATGCATCTCATCTAAATACCCTTAGTTGTGAAAGAGAGGATTTCTTACCAATCCATACCTCATGTGGAGTCTTATCCTCCAACACTGATGAAGGTGATCTATTAACCAGATAGCATGCAGTCTTCGTTGCCTCTACCCAGAATTCTTGTCCACGGAGCATGCTTCTTGCCTTTTCCATCAGTGTTCTGTTCATTCTTTCAGAAACTCCATTTTTTTTAGGTGTGTATGGAGTAGACTTCTGTCATGCTATACCACACTTCTTATAGAACTCTTCAAATTCCTTCTTGCAAAACTCCCCACCATTATCTGTCCTCAGCGCCTTTATCTTCTTCTCTGTCTGGTTTTCCACCAGAGCCTTAAATTCTTTAAATCTGTCAAAGACTTCAAATTTCTTCCTCAATAAATATATCCATGTATTCCTTGAGAATTCATCTATGAATGAAACATAGTACACAGACTCTCCCAGTGAAGGAATTGACACAGGTCCAAACACATCACTGTGCACAAGTTCTAATATCTTGTTCGCCCTCTTAGCAGCAGAAGGAAAACTCACCCGATTCTGCTTCCCATATACACAATGTTCACAGATATCAAAATCCAAAGAGAAATCAGACATACCTTCTACCATACCATTTCTATGCAGTATCCGAAGGCCCTTCTCTCCAATATGTCCAAGCCTTTGATGCCATAGCATGGTCTTTTCTCCAGAGATAGCTAGCCTTTCCGCTCCACTTTCAGGAACCATAGAACTATTACACCTATCAATAACAGTGCTACCTTGTAGCTTGTACAGAGTTCCAGTCCGCACTCCCCGCATTAATACCAATGCTCCCCAAACCATCTTGTAGGCATCTTTCTCGAACACTGTTTTTACACCTGCATCATCCATCTTGCTTACAGAAATCAGATTTCTCGCCAATGCAAGAATATGCAGAACACAAGGAAGTATTCTAATCCTTCCACCTTGCAGCTTCAGCTTGACCTTTCCACGTCCAACGATTCTGGCCTTCCTATCATCCCCTAGGAAGACATCACCACCATCATATTTCTCATACTCACAGAACCACTCCCTATGGGGAGTGAAGTGAAAGGATGCACCTGATTCAATCAACCATGACTCATGATCTACATGTGTATTTGAAGAAGAAGCCAACTACACATCCCCACCTTCATCCAAGGTGGTTTTTGCCTCTGCCAAAGGAGCATCATCAGATCCCTTTCCTTTCTCAAGAGCTTTAGATCTGCACTCCCTTTTTTAGTGCCCTTCCCTTCCGCATTTCCAGCATACCTTTACAAACTTTCCAGGAGATTTAGATCTCCCTCTAGATTTAGATCTCCCACTCGAAACCTTATTTTTGTTTCTGTTTTGGGACCTTCCTCATATAGATAAGGCATCTCCATTCTGGCCCTCCATATTTCTCCGTCTCATTTCCTCCAACAACAAGGCTGAGACAATGTCATCAAAATTCAAGGTAGGTGTATTTCTACCTATTGCAATAACCGGGTTGTCCCACGAGTCTAGTAGAGAACACAACAAACCGATGCACTTATCTTCATCTGATATTTTAATATCAATAGATGACAGCTGACTCACCACAATATTGAAGGCATTCAGATGCTCTGTCACTGAGTCTCCATCCTTCCTCCTTAGGTTATACAACTTTTTCCGCAGGAACAACTTATTCACCAGAGACTTAGATTGGTACAAAGTCCCAAGTTTTTCCCACAAATTCTTCATCGTAGCTTCCCCAGATACATTCAACAATACCGAATCTGAGACACACAACCGTATTGTGCTCTTAGCCTTCCGATCTAGTTTCTTCCAGTCTTCATCTGACATTGTCATTGGTTTAGTACATGGATCTACCGTGATCCACTGATCTTTATCCACCAGCAGATCCTTCATCTTGAGCTTCCACAACTCAAAATTCTGACCATTAAATTTCTCGATCTCTATCTTCCCGTCGCTTGCCATCTTCTTTCACCGCAACAATCGATTCTGCAGATCTCCCACTGAACAGGGTCTACCTCAGGCCCGAGAAAAAAACCCTCAGCATCAAAGGCGTCCCCTTGAAGCTGAAACAGCTCTGATACCAAATGTAGGTTTTAACCCTGAACAGAAATTATCTACACATGAATCTTATAACATAAAATAAACAATAGCGAGAGCATAAAACATAAAACAAATAAACACAGAGATTTTCCCCTGGATCCCAAATCAGGACGACCATCTTGATTTTCATTATATTCCTTTTAGTGTTACAACACATATATATACATGCTGAAGCATACATGAACCCTAATCTATTAACTCTAGATTAGAACATAACCGTAGTTCCCTTGACCGGATCTACAAAAATACCAGGGGCCAAAAACCATCGTACCCCAAAACCATGTGCAAAACCATGCACAAAACCATGGGCGTGGACTACCCACCGGAAATTAAGGACCAAAAAATTTTCGCCGAGGCACTTCCCCAGACCCCTTGTGCCTAGCACAAAGGGGGGACTATCACCCCCCCTCTTACCCCCCCACACGTGCTTATTCGTGAAAAGAATATAAAACATACCCAACAGAATCTCCAGGTGGAATGTTTTTGGTTATTTTGAAGATATAAGTGTATGGTCCACCACCAATAAATGACAAAAACCCAATCTAGGAATTTTTTTTTTTTGGACGTTTTCTGAGGTTTTTTTTTTTATGATTTGATAAGAGTTTCTGAAGTCCTAAGGAATACTTAGATTTTCACTAACTCAAAGGTTCCATCATGATCACCATTGTGTTATTAATTGTGGTGAGGTGGTAGATTCACTGGATTTTCTACTTATCAAGGACTTCTATAGTTCTAAGAATTGCTTATATTGTTACTAACTCAGAAAGTCCCACCATGATCGCCATTATGTTAGTGTCCCATGATTTAGCATATTGGTAGACCAAATGCATAGGGTAACATCAGACTAGTCTTTGGAGTCCTAGGACCTAGCATTCCTGGACTCAGAGAGGGCTCTCTCTATCTGTTTGCAAAGGATGTGAACTTGTTTGCTTTAGATGGTTAATTTTAGGCTAGTTGTTAAGTGCGAAGTTTTTTGTTTGTTTTGGTTGGGTATGATGATCAAGAAGAATAGATAGAATGAGGAAATATCCAAGTTATTGGGCAATGGATTCTATGAAAGTCATGAAAATTTCATCAATAGATCAGGGAGCATCACATGGAAAATATAACTTGGTCAATGGATCTTCAAGGTTTTTAAGGGTAATGAGATGGACATCAATTGTGAGAATAAAAGTAGGACAAAGGGCAATTAAGAATCCTTTATCATGTACCTTTAACAAAAGGGACTTAAATATCATAAGCATAAAGAGGAAATCAATAGAGAGGGCAAACGATAAATTCTTTGATTCAACTTAAGCAGATAATTATTCAAGACAAACATTCCAATGAAATATATAAGGCAAGAAACTCATTTAACTTCTAGTGATTTCATCTTCAAGGACAAAAAAAAATTAAGACACACATATAACTGTAATCAGAGAAGAGGGAATGCCTAAACATCTTTGATTATAGCTATGAAGATCTCCAAAACAATTATTTAAGCAAGTAAAAAGGGTATGATCGAAACAAAGCCTCTTTGGCAAACCTAAGTAATGGTACTTTAGAGAGATACTTCAAAAACAATGTTTTAGTGACATCAAGTAAGTAGGGCTAGCCATAAATCATGCTTGATACCTACTGCATTAAACCATATATGAAATAAACAATCTTAGGGAGTCTAGAGAGCAATTAATAATTCTCTAAAATATCCTAGAAGAGGAAAACATAAAGGAAGTGAAGAACAAACAGAGCTAAAGTGCCTTTGGAAACATTTCTTAGTATAAATCCTTTGTTCTACTACAACATGGAATTATGGAAACATAATGAAACAGGAAAAAACAATAATAGAATAGAAGCACTTCACCATTTAACCAAGCTTAGGGATCTTGCAAGCAAGCCTCCTCCATCAACAAAAAAATCAAGGCATTCACAAGCTTCAAGACCTCAATTTCTTTTCAACCTCCAAAATACTATGTATTACTTCAAAGAGTCATCGAATTCCAACAAGATAATGAGCTCAAATGAAGTATTTATCTAAAAATGAGGAGGTGAAGCTAAGTCTTAGGGTTTGGGTGTCATTTATTTCTGCCTTGAAGACCATGCAAGGTTCTAGGCAAAAATATCTGAAGATACTTCTCTCAATAATAACTCCTATATTAACTTCTGAGGGAGTATAGGTGAAATGTTTGACTTTAAGGCATATTAATAACTTTACAATAACTGCTTGGTAGATGGAAAATATCTCTGACTGGGTTCAATAAATTTTTAATGCTTTATTGAAGGAAACAAAGCATTAGGTGGAAAAAATATATTTGAAAGAAGCAACTGCCTATAGGTGTAGTTAATTTGGATCTGCTTTGGATTAATCTGCCTCTTGTTTTATCTTTAATCTTTGTTTTTAGGCCTTAAAAATCTGTCTTTAAGCTCTAACTATCTGTTTATATTTATTTTTTCTCTAATCTTTTTTATCTCTGCCTGTCATTAATCTTTTTTATTTATATTTCTGATCTTCTATCCTTATCACTTAATATGTTAATTGTCTGCCTATATCCTTTAACTTTTGCTTTAGTTGGCTAATCCTTTATTTTTGCTTTTGATTAAGGATTATCCCTTTAATCTTTAATCTTCTTCTCTTCATTGTATCCTTTGACTTTTTTTGTTTGTTGGGTGCAGGGGATGTGTTCTGTCGCGGTAGGAGGGTTACTTGGCCAACGATGATCATGTTTCATCGATTGTTTGTGTGGATGCAAGACCTTTTACCACCATTGATTTCAGTTAAGCTCCTGGATCGTCACCCGGGGGTTTATTTTTTCATTTTTGTACCATCGGAGTGCCCCTTAGGCATTCTGATGTCAAACTTGCACATAAAAACATTTGGTTAACCTAAAAACCTACGGGTAGGGCGCATGACTGCATTTTCTTTGGTTTGGATTGGTCGAAAGGGTTTGCAGATGAAGAAAAGGCGTAGGATGCAAGGTTATAAAGGTGGAACCAGGCAGGAGTTTGAATGGAGGCAAGAGGATTTGAAAAATGGTGTGGAGGGATAAGTGGTTTCAAAAAACCGTAAATGGTTTATCACGTGGTTTAAGGGTGGTAAGCGGTTTTCGGGAGAGGGCACGCAATATGGCCCAGCATGCGATGAGTGGCAAGGAAAAACCACTTATTTCGCATGGGTTGGAAGATTTTATCCCCAGCAATTTATATATGTGATATGCATCGGGGACTGTTAGATCTTAGGGTGAAAGATCAACGGCTATCACGCATTTTGGAAGCGGCGAACAGGCAATCAAATCGGTGGAGTGGAGGACAACTGGCGCATGTTTATTGGGTCGTTGGGTTTGGTGGAGAATGGGCCCGCGGCCTTAATAAATCAACCAAAAAACATGTTAATTTATAAGTTTGAAAGGGGCGTTGGGAAGAGTGGAAGGTGGGCCCATTTTTAATATAATAAGGTTTATGAGACCTTATTATAAGGTTTATGGGGGTTTATAAAATGGAAAGGGCAGAAGAAAAATTTATATAGGGAAGGGGCTTATGGATAGGCGAAGGCCAGGATCACATGAGCGCAAGGGGTTGGGGGTAGAGGAAAAAGGGGCTTAGGCCTAAATAACACAAGGGTGGGTTTATAATATAAAAAACAGAGTTTTCGTATATAAAATAAAACACCCGATAGGCTTAAGTTCTATTTTTAAACAATGTAAAAGTGAATTTTACATTGTTGTTAATATATACAAAGGAAATTGAAGAATAGGGTTATCCTTCATGAGGTTTAGGAAAGGGAAAAATGGGTTTTTTCAGAGGAAAAAAAGGAGTGAATGAGAGAGCCGGTAGGGGGAGTGAAAAATTAGGTTGATAAGCCCAAAATGAAGTCCTTATGGAGCAGTGAGGTGAAATTTAGAAGGAAAAGAGGAAAAAATATGGTGAAACAATTTGATTTAGGATAATTAAGGCAGTGAGATTTCTAAAACTCACAATATTTCACAAATCTTGTTTTTAGAAATCTATGACCATTACTTAGTCATCTCCAGAACAGCAAAAATTATTGATGACTAACAGTGTGTTCACGATACAACGCAACAGTGCATTGACACCTGATTAGCGCATCGATGAGAAAAACATCCATAACAACCTCCGACCACCCATTTTTTTTTAGTTGTGTTGAAATTCTGTTAGAGGCTCAGCCAAAACCTCCGTTACCGAAAACGAATGTTTTATAAAATGTTTTCATGAGAATTTTGGCCAATTTTATAACACTAAAAAACTCTCTTATAACCTCCGCTAGAGGGCCTTTTCCTCATAGTGAGGGCTCATGTCCAGGGTCATGAAGGAGTACAAGGATATCTTCACCTCACCCATAGGGGTACCTCTACACTGTCAGGTCAAGCACTCCATCAATATGAACCCAGGCGTGCGTCGCTACCCAATGGACCAACCTATCATCGCTCTGTGTTGGAGAAAGATGAAATCCAAAGACAGATTCAGGAATTGTTGCAGAAATGGTGCATCAAGCTAATCTCATCACCCTATGGGAGCTCGATCATGTTGGTACAGAAGAAGGATAGGACCTTGAGACTTTGTATTGACTATCGGGCATTGAAAAAGATCATTATCTGGAATAGGTATCTAATCCCACGGATCGACGACCTTCAGGACCAGCTCAAAGGGGCCAAATATTTCAACAATATTAAATTGAAGTTTGACTATTACCAAGTACCAATCGAACCCTACGATGTCTGAAATAATATCTTCAAACCCAAGGAGGGGATTTTATAATTCCCCCGCGAAATTCATGAGGTTGATGGATGATATCTTGCGACCCTTAACCAACTCATTTGTGGTGGTATATTTGCATGACATCATTATATTCATCTAAAGGTGGGAAGAGCACCTCCACCATATTCGACAAGTCCTCCAAACCCTCTGGAAATACAAGTTGTGTGCCAATTTGGAGAAATGAACTTTTGGTATGACCTAGGTTCAATATCTGGGGTACATCATTAACGAGTGAGGTGTGCATGTAGAACCATCCGAGATACAAGTCATTCAGGATTGGCCATCCCCAACCACTCTAACATAGCTCTGCATATTTTTGGGTCTTGCCAACTTCTACCGCAGGTTCACGTGGGGATTCTCTCATATCACTTGGCCTTTGAGTCAATTCACCAAGGGAGGAGTGAAAGAAAAATTCTTTTGGTATGAATCCAAAAAAAAGGCATTCGTCATGTTGAAGCACTACCTTTACTCTGCACTAATTCTCACATTACCAGACCTGCAGCAACCATTTGATATTGAGACAGATGTCTTTGACTATGTAATTGGTGCAGTTCTTACTCAATAGGGGCATCCATTTTCATATCACAATGAGACACTTTCAGACATAGTCTGAAAGTATCCCACCTATGAAAAATATATGTATTATTCCTTAGTGCATTATTTCCGACAAATGAGGATTACATTATGGGGAAGGAAACAGTAATCCACACAGACCACTGACCCCTGCAATTCATACAAACACAAGGGAAGTTGAATAATGATCGCCATAAAAAATGGTCCACATACATGAAACATATCCATTTTAAAATTATGTACAAGAAGGGAAGTACCAACAATGTTGCAGACTTCCTCAGCCAACTGATGGTCATGGTGTTCACCGTGGTGCTCAACTCTTATGGGCACGAGACTTCGGGGTGGCGAACTCTTTACAAGAGTGATCCAAAATTTGGAAAAACATACCAGATGCTCCTGTAAGTCAAGAAATTTCTTAATTATCTCCTCTAGGATTCATTTTTATGCCACCTGAGACACCTTTGTGTTCCTTCAAGTGAGCATGCCAAGATGATTTGGGAGGTACACTACAATTGGATCACTCTACATTTCAGGGTAGAGAAAATAGTGATAGTACTGCAAAAGTATTGTATTGATCGAACCTTTGATAGGATGTTGGGAAGTACCAGATCCTCCATTTCCTGCATCATTTCCAAACCGACCATCAAGAAGCAAAGGCCTATATACTCCTATACCTAATCCTAGCTGACCTTGGGAATCCTTCTCCATAGATGACATGTCAGGCCTTCCTTCTACTAAGCATGGCAACGACTGTGTTTTCGTCGTCGTCGAAAAAATCATGACCATCAAGAAGCAAGGCCTATATACTCCTCTACCTAATCCTAGTCGACCTCAGGAATCCTTCTCCATGGGTGACATGTCGAGCCTTCCTTATACTAAGCATGGCAATGACTGTGTTTTCTTCGTTGTCGAAAAATTCACTAAGATGGTAATTTTGACGACTTGAAAGAAGAGTATAACAACAGAAGCCACTTCTAATCTCTTCTTTGAATGAGTATGGGTACACTTTGTGATCCCACAATCCATTATCTCAAATCGGGACAACAGGTTCCTAAGTACATTTTGGTTAATTCTATGGTCGATTCTGGATACTAAGCTCACTAATTCCATGAATTTTCACTCCCAAACTAATGGTCAAATAGAGGTCATCAACAGAATTATTGTACATATTTTTCACATGTACAACTCAAATAATCCATGCATGTGGGATGAAAGACTCCCCTATGTCCAACAAAGCTACAACAGATCTCTCCATAGCTCAACTGGACACATCCCCTTTCAGGGGGGATTGGGATTCTAGCCACTATATCCCATTGATGTATCCATACCATTTGCAACTACTCTAGAAGATTCGACTCGTGCAATCTGAAGATGACAAGGCTAACAGCTTCATTGAGCGCATTCAACACATCCTCCAGTAGGTCCATGAAATATTGGACATATATTATAGCATCATTTATCACCTCTATATACTTGATGACTTATGCATTGGCCTTTGGCAGCCCTTCCATTCAGACTTGGTCAAACTTCTTAAAAACAGTATTTTGAATTCCATAGGTGACTCTGCCAAGACTTTTCTGCGTGCAGACATGGGTCCATACATATTTTATCTGCGTATACTATTTAAAATATTAAAAAACTAATAAACTCCCTATTAATTTGGCGGTGTTTACGGATTTTCCTGTAACTTAAATACCTCATCCCATGGCCAAACTGTTTCCCAAATAAAAAAAATGATTTGAGGAAGTATAAATACACCTCAAGGGAATGGCCTAAAGGAGGAGAGAGAATGTTATTGATATTGTAGCCTATTATAGCCCTGATCAAGTCTGATATTTCCTTGTTCTTCCTGCACTTCCAAGGTTCAAGAAACCCTTGTTTCCTTGTGATGTTCACCCCACTTTATGTGACATCCTTTGTGCACCCTTTATGGAAGAAGCTTTATGAGGATAGGGCTAGATGGATCTGGAGGACGGTTTCGCTTGGAGCCATGGCAGATCTCAAGCGATTTCTCCACTTTCTCTTTACATAATATAAATAAAAGAAGCCTTGTCTCGTTCCTAATGTCTTTATGTTATATGTCTCTTATACATGTTGAATTATCTTGTAATGGTTTATTTCATGTTTTCTTTATGAGATTATATATGCTAACATGCTGACATCTAGGACAAATATGTTGTGCAACTAGTTTGTATGTTTTGTCTTGATTGATTTGTAGGTTCTGAAGCACGAGGAGTACCAGAGGGTTTTCACCCTGCAGGATTGGCCTCAGACATAGGACAAATGGATAAGGTCATCTATCCTCAATTTTCTAGTTCAAGCATTAAAACTCATAATTAGAGTGCTTCTTGTGATGATATTCCTTCCGCTCTGTTAGATCCCTCAACCCAGACCTTAGGGTAGCTTTTCCTGTAACAGAACTGGAAAATCCAATGGAGATTACATCCGTGTAATTCCTAGTTTGGGTTGTTTTTCACTGTATTTTTGGTTCCCTGATAGTTTGATCACGTTTTCAGTCTAGTAAGTTCTTTTCCCATCTAGGCAGAAGTCATGATCTTATGGATCATAACTGGGTTTTTTCTTTTTCTTTATTAAAATTTATATATGCTACTTCAGTGTGTACACAGTCGCGTATACCTTATGTTTCTTCCAAAGGGACCTGCATATATGCTAGTTTCTTTAGGTACAGTCATGTATACATGCATGTTTCACACAGTGGATCCGTGTATGCCCAGTAAAATGTGAAAATTTGAATTTTGGGACCCTATAATTCTTTCCTGCCTATTTTTGGTCATCCCTATGGAACATCTTAGGTGTCTGGACAGTGATCCTTCTCGTTTTATGTCAGTTTATCTCCTTTTTATGTGAAAACCTAGTCATTCTAGGGTTTTACCTTTTTGGTGAAGCTTCAATTATATCTATAGCACCAGGACTTCTTTCTGAAGTTCTTGGTAGTTCTTGCCTTTCAAGATAGTGAGCCTTTGTTAGTTTTCTCATGTTTACCTTATGCATTTCTTCACTTCTTGGTTTTTGCCTTCTTGACATTCTTGGCTTTTCTTGTTTCTTGAGATCAGCTTTCTAGTGAATCTTGAAGTTGCCTTTCATTGGTTTCTTGAAATTTTTGTTTGCATGAAGTTTATACTACTTTTTTGAATCACTTTCCTGAGTCGGCTACTTCTTTTTGTTTGTTTGACTCCGGCTACAAAAGTGGCATAGTTAGCTTGTGAAATTGGAAGTTGCCTTGTTGGCTCAATTCCTTGATTTGGGACCTTTGGTAGTTTTGTGCTTGTCTCAATGAAATTTTCTTATTTCCTTAAAAATTTAAAATCCAAAAAACATTTTTGTTTTCTGTTGTTTTTTCTTTGGTTTTCTTTTCATGGTTTTCATCCATTTTGGAGATTTTTTCTAGTTTCTGATTTTTGGTCCAATTTCTTGGCTCTGAGAGGTGTCCTTGTTTGGATTTATCTCTTTTATATCAAGATTTTTTTGGAATTGTTTTTTGCATAGAAGTTCATGTTGGGGCTTGTATATGCTTTTCTATCAAAGTGATCAGACCAACCTTATTGAAAAACTCTTATGCTTCCCTTTGTGAGTATTCCTAGGATTTTTATTTATCATTGGTAGTTTTTACATTATTTGCACCGTTATGCATTCTATTCTTTTTGATAGATTTTGAAGGTGTGAAGAGTGATATTTAAAAGAAAAAATAAGTCTTTCTTGTTTATTATTTTCTTCGTAGAACCCAAGTAAAAATCTATTTTCATCGAAAGGAAAAAAATTGCATATTCATGTAGTAGGTTTTCTATTGATTTCTATTTTGTGTCGAAAACATCATCAGTTACATTCTCCATCTACCCGTGACTTAAATAATAGCCATTTAAAATCAAGTGATTAACTAAAACGAACTAGAAGTTTTTGCATTGTCATTAATTATACACCAACTAGTCTAGGTCATAGGGCCTTGGAATAGGTGAGTGGAGAGTTAACTCTCCAAGGCCACTCAAAAATGTCAAAAATCCAAATTTGTTAAGTGGACGGACAAAGCTCTACCTCCAGAGAGTTAAGCGTGAGGTATAGTGAAGGCAGAGAGGAGAGATGCCCCCTCTCCTAGTTATTGAATCTTGACCTAAGTGTAGGAATTATACAAACAATATGTATATCATGGATTCAATCCGATCTAACAATGCACTAAAGCTAGATACTAAATCACTTCTAAAAATCAATTGCGGAATTTAAAACACAATCACCAATCACATGAAGCAAGGAAGAATCAATAAAACCACAACATAGATAATTTCCTAGGGAAAGCTTGCTTCTCAAAACCCCACTATCTTCTATTGTATATTCAGCATGGATAAATGAAACAATTACAATACAACTCTCCTCACAAGAGCCTCTTATACTCAGTTAATTGTCTCACACTGTCCTGGACAAAATTGACCAACACTTAGCCAATTCTCAGCCTCTAAACAGCCTGCCTTGCTTGCGCAATCCTTGATGAATGCAATCCCTATTCTTTAGGAATTTTTGCCTTCCTTGACTGTGCAAGGATCATAGGAAATAAAATGAGTGTTTGGTTGCATGGATGTAACCCAATAATCCTAAAACTAATAGTTAACATCCATTTCACTTAGATCTAAACTGGGTCTCCACTGGAACTAACATGCATGCAGCTAATAATAGTAAATCATTAGTTTCATGTGAGATCATTGATAGGGAATTAAATATTTTTTAATTCACTTGATCCCTCACTAGCAAAAAAACTAGTTACAACTAGCACAACTGACTTTAATTCACTTAACTGAGTTAAACTGATTACAACATGCATTAACTAATGCACCACTGCACTTTGAACTCTGCTACAACTAGAATTACTCTGCATTCCTCACCAACCACCCTCAACTTGAAATTCATGAGCTAACTAAGTTCATCACACTTAGTTAACTATTACAAGTGATTTTGAGATTAGATTACATTTTATTGTCTATCTTAATTAAGGGATAATTAAAACATACATGCACTAAATTTAGCCCACATCATTGTAGGTGTTGCTAGGACCTGTGGTCCCACACTAGTGTACGTGCTGCTTGGACCTCCTGGTCCCACGCTAGTGTAGGTTCTGCTTGGACCTCCTGGTCCCACCCTAGTGTAGGTGCTGCTTGGACCTAGTGTAGGTGTTGTCATGTTGCTTCTGGATTCCAATTTCATTGTTTCTTGTTGCAAACTTCAACACTCCCTCTCAACAAGAAAGGAATTTCTTTGCATACGACATGCACCTCCTGCATGCGACACTTCTCTAGTGTTTCTTGCACATGCAACACTTCCAAAACTGAATAGCCTCCATACAAATACATCAATATACTGCATTTTTCATCAGAGTCTTCTGATTGTCGCCAGCTACTGCACATGTCTACTGGATTCTGTGTGTTGTTTACATCTACATCCATGCACTATGCACTGTTGCCAACTCTGACCTATGGTCCAATATCTGACACCTGTCACTCTGATTTATGTCCTCTTGACATCTGACTGCATCAATCTAATTGGTCCTCTTACTGATGTACTGTGGGCTCCTTGTAGCCAGGTTCGATCCATGAGATGCACCATCTCTAGGACTTTGCCCAAATTTCTTCTTGGGATTAATATTGCATGTCGCCCCACCTTACACCTAGAGTCATAGCTTCATGCACTCCCTCTGCCCATCTGGCTCGAAATTTCTCTACTTGAGTGGTTTCTACCACTCCATAATCCTCTGCATGTGGCTGCTCCACATCTTAAGGTTCATTCTTTGGAACCAATAATTCCTCACCTGCATGCAAATCTAGCTTCCTCTCAAGGGACAATTGCATGGATTTCTCACACTTCCCCATGGTTGGAAGCTCTGTAGAAATCACATCTACATCAAGTTTATAGAGATTCTTCACACGAATCCCAATCTTCTTGGCTTGTCATGTTGCTTTGTGTCGTAGGAAGTCTTTTCCTTCACTAAAAACAACATCATAGCCTCTCATTAAGGGAATTTTGAGGTCTAAAATGGGCCTCCTAAGGAAATTATAAAATAATAGTGGAAATAATAAAATAATATTTGATTACATCATCAAATTTTAGAGGGAAAAAATAAAAAAATACTTTTTCAACTCGTATTTTGAACTTATCTTCCTAAGGGTTTACTCAAATTTCGAGCAGAAATACTCGTTGGATGGAAAATTTAATTCCTCATACAAGAAGTACCCATACTGCATACTTTTAATGGAGTTTGGTATATGAAAAATGAGAAATACATAAAAAATGTGATTGAAATCACGTTTTTTTTATGTATTTCTCATTTTTCGTGTAGCAAGGCCCATCAAAAGTATGAAACATGGGTACTACTTTGATGAGGAATTAAATTTTTCATCCAACGAGTATTTCCACTCAAAATTTGAGTAAACCCTTAGGGATATAAGTTGAAAATATGAGTTTAAAAAGTAGTTTTATTGTTTTATTATTTTTTAATCTTTTTTACATTTTTACTCCAAAAATGGTGAATCATCCCCCATGGTTGACATCATCATCTTGAATCCTATTGGTTCTTATAAAGTTTATTTTAGTTGTACATTTTTCTTAGGAGGCCCATCTTAGACCTCAAAATTCCCCTAATGATCCTCCAACATTGCAACTAAAACTAATTTTGTATTCAAGCCTAGTACATGCATTACATATTTTAATAAAAATGGTTTACCTGACTGTCTCTGGAAAGTAGTTGTACCAATCCCGGTAGCGCTATACCTTCTGTCATAACCCATTTCGATATCCATGTGGAGGTCCTTCTCCTCCAAGCTACTCAAAAGTTCTTTGTTTTTGTCATGTGGAAAGATGCACCACTATCCAAGTACCACCGTGATCCCATCCCACTTGACACCATGCATGTGATCAGCAAGAAGTCCAACTCAAATTGCGAGACAAAAGCCTCACTAGCTGCAGATCATCAAGCCTTCTTGTTCTTCTTATTTTTTTACAATTAGTGGCATAATTCCCATGCTCATGACAGTGAAAACACTTCACTTTGGACATGTCGCGCTTCTTGCCATATTTACCGTACTCGGATTTGGAATGGAATTTCTTTCCTTTCCCCTTCTTCACCTTGGCAACCAAGGAAAAATCTTCTTCATATTCATTCTTATATGAAGATCCATCTCTGGTATTCTGTCTGAACTCCTCTTGCACCAAATCTGACCAAAGTCATTCCAAATAGGGTATCTTTTCCCTTCCATTAACAGTGTCTTGATAACTATGCCAACTCTTGGGAAGTCCTAGAAGAGCTAGGCTCACCAAATCATCATCAGCGATAGTAATTCAAACACTTCCTAGCTCATCCTGACATTGGACAAACTTTGTTAAATATTTTGGCATGGAGTCGCCTTTCTCCATCTTGATCTTCCTAAGTTTATCTTTTAGTACCAATTTCCTATGGTCACTGTTGCTCTGAAATAGATATGTCAAAGCTTTCCACATAGCATATGGTGTCACTTTTCCATGGATGCTTGAGACAATTTGGTCTCGTGCTCCCTCTAGTAAGATCCTCCTCGCATTTGCCACTTTCTTTGGTCATGCATCAAGATTTGTAGCATTTGTCACAACAGGTATAGGAACATCATTTTCAATGAATTCCTTCAAGCCATTGTCTTTGATTACTGCCCCCATATTGTCTTTCCAAGAAATATATTTAGAGCTACCCTTGAGTGCATACTCCAATGTTAAGCCATTGAAATCCATTTTGATCCTGAATCAGCTGTAGCACCAAGAAAGTCTTCTGCAAATTCAAATTCTATTCAGTCACAAACTCAACTCCTCCTCCACTATTGTGATTTCCTATGCTCTGATACCATGTATAAATTATGCAAACAATATGTATATCATGGATTCAATCCAATCTAACAATGTACTAAAGCTAGATACTGAATCACTTCTACAAATCAATTTCATAATTTAAAACACAATCACCAATCACATGAAGAAAAGAAGAATCAATCAAACCACAACACAGATAATTTCCCGAGGAAAGCTTGTTGCTCAAAACCCCACTATATTCTATTGTATATTCAAAATTAATACATAAAAAAATTACAATACAACTCTCCTCACAAGAGCCTCTTGTACTCATCTAATTGCCTCACGCTGTCTTGGACAAAAATGACCAACACTAAGCCAATTCTCAGCCTCTAAACATCCTATCTTGCTTGCTCAATCCCTGATGAATGAAATCACTATTCTTGATGAATTTTGGCCTTCATTGACTGTGCAAGGATCATGGGCAATCCAATGAGTTTTTGGTTTCATGGGTGCAACCCAATAATCCTACAACTAATAGTTAACATCCCTTTCACCTATATCTCAATTGGGTCTCCACTGGAACTGACATGCATGCAGTGAATAATAGTAAATCAACAGTTGCATGTGAGATCACTGATTGTGAATTAAACAATATTTAATTCACTTTATCTCTCACTAGTGAAACAAACAATTACAACTAGCACAACTGAATTTAACTCACTCAACTAAGTTAAACTGATTACAATATGCATTAACTAATGCACCACTACACTTAAAACTTTGTTACAACTAGAATTACTCTGCATGCCTCACCAACCACCCTCAACTCGAAATTCATGAGCTAACTGAGTTTATCACACTCAGTTAACTATTACAAGTGATTTTGAGATTAGATTACATTTTATTTTTCATCTTAATTAAGGAATAATTAAAATATACATGCACCAAATTTAGCCCACACCAATGTAGGTGCTGCTAGGACTTGTGGTCCCACACTAGTGTACATGCTTCTTGGACCTCCTGGTCCCACCCTAGTGTAGGTGCTACTTGGACCTCCTAGTCCCACCCTAGTGTAGGTGTTTTCATGTTGCTTCTAGATGCCAATTTCACTTTTTCTTGTCGCAAACTTCAACACTAAGACCGTTCTGCCCAACTGCCAATATGAATTGGTGCCCTTAGTTGCCTTTCCTAAGTATCACACAGGTGACTACAAGGGGGAATACCCATGGTACCTAAGGGAGACATTGTATCACTTTCATTAGTACTTTTAGAGGTTACCCTTGCGAAGCTCGGGTACTTGCACCAGCAAAGAATTTTGTTAGGAGGTCAACGTAATTGTTTTTGTTACCTTTGCTAGTAGGACTGGGGCATGATTACCGCAGACTATTTCGGAAGGTCTTTTTATTCGCTTTCTTGTAGTTTGGTGTCTGGTCCTAATAAACCGGAGTGGAAATACCTGAAGGTTACTTGATTGATGTATCTTAGGGAATTTTGATAGAGTGTGCCCTTTACTGCTATATTTCCATAGCTTCATAATTTTTTGAGTCTAATTAATCTCATAATTATTAAAAGTGGACGACCGATCACCTCATAGATCGAGGAGGCTTCGTGGGATTTCTCCTACGAGTGTCGAGCCTTCTTCAAGAAGGCATAGGAGAAATTCTGATGGTGATTTTCATACGGTATTTGCAAACGCGGAGTGATCCTCTGACTGGGGTTGTTGTTTCTGCGGGTGGTCCTAGTACAAGTGGTATTGTAGAGAGGAGTACTCCACTCATCTCTAGAGTCTTGTTTCTGGTTGAAGAAGTTGAAGTTGAAGAATTTCTTGAACCTCTAGGTACTCCTTCCTCTCCTCTTCCAACTATTTTTTTGGACATTCTTTTGTACGTTGGGCCTGCATCTCATATACCAGCTAGCCCCCATCCTTATCCCTTTCTTTCGATGGCCACGGTTGGGAACACAGCTTCCTCTATGAGTACCATGAGTGTGCATACCCCTCTTTCAGTTGAAGGAGGGGGTACTATTGCTATATCGACTATCACTCCTAGTGCTTCAATGTTTGGCTATGCCTCTATTCCATCTAGGAGTGTGGGCACCCAAGAATTTTCTTCCCATTCTGGTCCCTTTTCTTTTAGAATTCCATCTAGTGCAATTCCTTCTGTTTCCTTCACTACTGCTTATGTTGTCTCTGAACCTATGCATTCTATGGCTAGTGGGTTGGCTTATTTTCAAGCTTTCCCCTTCAAAAGTGGTCACATTCCTCATTCAAACCAATCCTTAGGATCTTTTCCTTTCGCCTTTTAAAGTCAAGGTTTTAATCCTTTCCTCGGAGGTCAAATCTCTAATGCTTTTCAATGCTAGAACCCTAATTTTACAAGGTTGGGAATTGGGAATCATTTTTTCTATGGTCAGCAAGGGAATGTACCTTTCCCTTTCGTAGGTGCTTCTCAGGGTTTCTCTCCATTCGCTAATGCTTGGAACCCTTACCAAGGGGTTTCTTCTTCATTTAACACTTCTATTGGAGGAAGTATCCTTATTTATGGTAATCCTACGATGGGAGGTGGTCATTCACTTAATGCTTCAAGACCACAAGGTTTCTCTTATGGCTCAGCCTTTTCTATGAACAAACTGGAGCAACCTGGTGCCTCAAAAAATACAGGGTATTAATTTCAAAATGTTTGGAATCCTTCCTTTGGGGGATGGAATTCTCAAGCTCCTTTGCGCTTACCTTTCCTGGCAACTTTAAACTTGCTAGATTTATCAAAATTGGTGAATTATCCTACTCGATATAGCCTGGGTTGGCCTTCGGTCCCTACTAAACTTCCCTGAGATATTCCAAAATTTGAAGGGAAGACCATTGAGGATCTGGCTGACCATGTTACCACTTTCCACTTATGGTGTTCGTCGAGCTCCCTTATCAACGATTCGATTAGGTTGAGGCTATTTCAATGCACCCTAACTGAAAATGCTACAAAATGGTACATTGAGTTGATAGGGGCAGTTTTGCTACTTCTGGCGAGTTGGCTACTATGTTTCTAAACCATTTCTAGTTGCATGTTTGTTATGATGCCGAGACTGATATCTTGGCCAATTCCCAGCAGGACAAGGCAACACGCATTTCTGATCATATTGAGGAATGGAGGAGAAGGAAGAGGCTCATAAAATCCCATATTCTGCATGAGTTCCTTCTCGAATGGTTTCTTAAATCCTTACAGCCATAAATCTCGAAGGATGTATCCCTTTCTAGGATATTCTCTAAGGAACATGTTATCTTTAGGGTTCAGAAGTTAGAACTGATCTACTCTTAGTCTGGGGTCCTTAATAAGATTTTTTCGGATGCTTCTCATTTCAAAGTGGATTTATCCAAAATGAAGTCAGGTCCTCATGCTGATGGGCTTATCATTTTTATTGATAGTGGCACGGATAACCTGCTAAATCAATTGCAACAGTTTCCTTTACAATCTGCTCCTTCTGGTCAAGCTATGCCGTCGGTGTCAAATGCTTCTTAGCCCTTTCCTATTAATGTTGTTCAGGCTTCTAACCCCAAAGGAAAGCAATTCCGATGGGAAGAAGAAAGGATGGAATAATAAGAAGAAAGACAAGGATGGGAAGGGTAATGCGAACAGATCCAATGATAATTTTGGAGAGGGTAAGAGGGACAATAAGAAGAATTTTAAGATTCCATGCAAGTTATGCAGCAGAGATCATCTTACTCACCTCTTCTCGAAAATTCAGGATGCTCAGCGCTTGTTAGCTTAGTAGGGTTACTCAATTTCCCAGGTTTTACTGACAAACCCTTTTCCCCAAGGGTAGAAATTGCTTGTTGGCGTGAATACTAATACTAGAGCTCCTGTAGGGGGCAACCAGGAAGGGAAAAAATCCTCAAATGTATATATGATGAGTGCTCACGCTAATATCGCTACGAGATCCCATGATTATGGTGAAGTTGAGTCTTTGAAATCTAACGGTGCTCCTAGTAATTATGAGCCACTAAATATAGAGAGGCCTGTATTTGAGCCTATACCTTAGATGTTGAAAGGGTCTAAAAAGCGTACAATGATTAATCCTAATGCCAATTTTTCTGATAACTACTCCATTGTAGAAGATTTGGCCCAAAGTCCTTGTGCCATGTATGTGTTAGAGGTACTCTAGTATTTCCCAGCACAAAGGGGTGCATTGCTCATTGTTATTGGGGCTATTGATCCCAAAATCTCTCTTATGATCGCATTTGACATGTAAAATCTTAATAAGATACTTCATCATCACATGGCTTTTCAAATTAAGTCTACATATCGTATGATAAATATTTTTCAAATAGTAGTCGATGAGGGTGCTTCCACATGTGTCATGTCTATCTCATGTTGGAAAGCCATTGGATCCCCTTCAGTTTTCCCTTCACCTATTCTTCTTACTACATTTGATGGTCATTCTCATAGGCCACATGGCATTGTTCCAGCTTTACCCATCTGTGTTGGGGGTAAAACTATATATATTGAGGTCAAGATAGTTGATGAAAATTTAGACTACAATCTTATTTTGGGGTGGAATTGGCTTTATGATATGAATGCTATTGCTTCATCATTATTTCACATCTTGTATTTTCCCAACGAAGGTAGGATTGTCACTGTTGACCAGATGGATTGTTCTCCTTTAGTTCCAAATGCATCTACTGACTCTATTGTACCCTTGGTGAATTATTTCAAGCAACATGTTGATAATTTGTGGGATGGAATGTATACATCGTTGATGGGTACTTTTGATCTTTCACCTCCTTTGGTTCATATTAATTCTATCTCATCCTCCAGAGCTCCTACTCGAAGATATTTCTTTCGAACTCATTATTTTTCGGACCCTTGGACCTTGCCTTATCCGACCTCCACATTAGAGTAAATTCAAGTGGGTGGAATGGCATTCTCTATGTCTACAGTAGAGATTGTCTATCAATCTATTGTTGACTCTGCAGACTCCGTTAAAATTTCTCTTTCACCAGAGGAGTTGGACGAAGATGTGTCTCTAGCTTGGACTCTTAGTTCATCTTCTACTCAAGATTTTCTTGATACCACTCTTCCATCTGAAGAGGCTATCCTTGAAGCAATGACTGGCATGGAAATTCTGTGGGATGATTTTCATCATTGGTCCTATTTTCTACCAAACTTGCGAGACATTGAAACAATATTGTTTAGCCCTCAGTATTATGGTCTTGTTCACCCATTCTTGAACCCCTTAGCTCTAGCATAGGTTTTTGTTGAAGGGAACATGGTTTTCATTTATGACACTACCTCGGTGAACATCTCCAGAGATCCCAACGTTATCAAGAATGTCTTCATTGGAGCTGAATGTTCCCCTGAAGAGATTCGAGCTTACATCAATATCTTTAAAGAATTTTGAGATGTGTTTGTCTGGTCTTATGAAGAAATTCCTGGAATATATCCATCTATTTTCTAGCATGAGATCAAGACTCACGAAAATGCTAAGCCTATGCACTAGAAGCTTTGTCTGATCAACTCTAGGAAAGTGACAGCTATCAAGGCCAAGGTTGAGAAGCTGTAAAATGTGGGTTTCATATACCATGTTTCGTTAACTAAGTGGGTTTCGAATATAGTGCCTGTGGAAAAGAAACAAGAAACGATCTGAGTCTGCATTGATTTCATGGATTTGAATAAGGCATGTCCAAAAGATAATTACCCCACACTGTTTATTAACCATATTATTAATGAGTGTGAGGGGAATGAGAATTTATCCTTCATGGAAGGTTTCTTAGGATAAAATCAGATTACAATATGTCCTAAAGATCAGCATAAGACTTCTTTTATTTTCCCTTGGGTACATTTGCATACAGAAATATGCCTTTTGGCCTTAAAAATGTTGGAGCTACTTTTCAATGGGCCATGTCCTATGCTTTCCATGACATCAAGCATATTATAGAAGCATATTTGGATGATTTAGCTGCTCGTTATCAAAAGAAATTTGATCATCCTTCACACCTTCGGTAAGTTTTTGAATGGTGTCATTATTATAAAATTCGGTTGAACCCTAATAAGTGTGTTTTCGACGTCACATCCAGTCAATTTTTTGGATTCATCATGTCTATGGAAGGGATTTAGGTAGATCCCTTCAAGGTTGAGGTGATACTTCAGTCGCCTCCCCCGTCTTCTATTCGTCATATTCAAAGTATACAAGGTAAGGCCAAATTCTCAAGTATATTTATCATTTATTATGTCGAGGTGACGAAAGGATTTATGAGGTTATTAAAGAAAGGAGTTCCATTCTTTTGGGATGAATTTTCTCAACGCTCATTTGATGCTTTGGAAAATGCATTGACCTCTGCTCCATTATTGAGTCCACCTCATTATAGCAGAGACTTCCTTTTGTATCATGTTGCAGCAGAATATACTATTAGTATGGTTCTGGTTCTGGTTCAGGAATATGATGCTCTTTGTGAGCATGTTGTTTACTACCTTTTCGAGGCTTGGTGGGTCCTAAACTCTAGTATTCTCCCATTGAGAAATTAGCTTTGGGAGTTTTCCATGTTGTTCAGTGGCTCAGGCATTATATCCTTCTTTGCAGAACTTATGTTTTGGCAACAGTTAATCCATTTCAATTTTTCCTCAGTAGGCGAGTGATTGGGGGAAAATACAATTGATGGATTGTCATTTTGCAAGAGTTTGATCACCAATTCCTATCTTACAAATCCAAGAAATATTTGGTATTTACGAAGTTGATATCTGAGTTTCCCTATGGAGATGAGATTGCTTATGAAGAGTCATTCCCTGATCAACATATTTTCCTCATTTCATCGTAGGATCCTTGGTATGGAGATCTCATTGTTTATCTCTAGACTTCGAAGTTTCCCTTAGCTTTTTCGAAATATGAGCATCGAAAGTTGCATCACTTAGAGAAAAGTTATCTTATTATTGGTGACACTCTATATCTTCATGGGGTAAATTCGATCCTTAGATGTTGCTTGAATCTCGAAGAAGCTAAGGTTGTGGTGAATGATTGCCACAGTGGACCTTGTGGTGGTTATTTTTCTAGGCTTGCTACAACCAAAAATATTATGCGTGCAGGATAGTTTTTCCCCTCAATTTTCAAATATTGTGTTGAGGCTGTCAAAAAATTTCATCCTTGTCAAGTCTATACTTGGAAGATGCGCGCTCATCCAGCTCTACTCTTTCTTTTTTTCACTGTCATTCCATTCACAAAGTGGGGTATTGATTATACTACTTGTAACCCGCCTTCGGCAAAGGGTCATAAGTACATTATCGTAGCAGTCGAATACTTTACAAAGTGGATTGAGGCTATGACTACTTTTTGAACGATGGTGAAACAACAGCCCTGTTTCTTTTCAACCAAGTCATTTCTCTCTTTGGTATCCCCAAAGAGATTGTCACTGACCATGGCAGTCATTTTCAGAAAACCATGATGGCTAAATTAGCTCTCAAATTGGGTTTTCAGTAGGAGCATTCATCTTCGTATTATCCTCAGGCCAATGGGTAGGTTGAAGCTGTAAACAAGTCCTTAAAGGTTATCCTTCAATGGAAAATTGATAAATCTAGGTCCAATTGGCACATCATGTTGTATCTTTCACTTTGGACCTACCAGATGTCTATGAAGACTGCAACTGGATTCACTTCGTTCCAACTATTTTATGGGATGGAATCAATATTTCCTATTGAATGTGAGATTCCTTCCCTTAATTCGGTGTTATCACTCCATAATTTGCAATATTGGCAAGAAAAAACGGCGTAGGGTAGCATCAAACAACTTTGGAGTCCAGTACCTAGTCTTCCTAGACTCAGAGAGGGCTCTCTCTGTTTTTATGATTTAGCTTGATAATTTTGAAAGTTTATATTGGCTAGTTATATAGATTATTAGGGTTGTTTGTTTTGATTGATTGTGTGTTTGGACAGATAGAACTGCAGAATCTAATCCAATGGGCTATGGAGTCAAAAGGTTGGAATGGCACATCAACATTCAAGAGGATCACAGGGCAAGCTAACTATGCTAAATAGATCTTAAAAGTTGTATGAATTATGAGGTAAAAGAAAGAGTGAGGTTCAGTAGTGACTAAAGAGCAGTTAAGAATTCTTTTATCATACTTCAACAGAAAACATTCAGATTGTAACTGCAGACATAATTAAGGTGCTCCGACAGCAAATCTTAATCTAAAATTTTTGATTTACAATTAGATGAACAGATTCGCAACAGGGAAAACAATTGAAACATTTAAAACAGATAAGTATCACATCACCATTTTGACATAGGTCAAGAATCCTGTAAATGGTCTTTGATTATTGATGTCTAGCTCCACAATTACAGTGCTCCAATATAGTAGTCCTTACAATGCAAGTTTCAGCAGGGTCCAATTTTCCAACCCTTGATTATGAAAATTCAATCAGTATTTAACTAAAACTTGAGTTGGTTTCCCTAATCTACTTTGGAAAACTTAGTTTATTACAAAAAAAATGAAAATTAAATAGGTATGGCCCTACAAGGCCCGAACAAAGAAAATATCTCACAAAACACCACCTTTGGAATTAATTTTGGTAACTCTTCAAGAATGAAAAACTCAGGTGGCTCTTCGTAAATCAAAAGTAGGCTTGAAGGTGGCATGTGATGATCCTGAAGAGGCAACGAATGATGGCTCTGACATCTGGCCCTACTTTCCAAGAGATCGGCATTGGGTAATTAAGTCTGGTGTAGGGCTAGCCAATTTTCATTAATTGGTGACGGTCCTTATGTGTTCTATTGCCTTTTCCTCTTCTTCTGGTATACAATAATAGTTCTTCATGAACGCCCTTTGCCCAACTCAACCTCCTTGGTATATTTCCTTGCTACCGAGACGTTCAGCCTCGCACTGCCTTTTGCCCCTTGACGGGTACTACCAGAGTCTTTCTGTCGTGTTTTAGCCAATTTCTTCACAAAATGGCACACAAAAATCATATGCCCAGATCTGAAATATTTTAGATTTCATCTTGGATTTACGTCGTATCCAAGCCTCCATCGTACTTCACATGGCACAAGACTTACCTTTTGTGCCCATCCTTTAACATTTTCAATTTATGATTGCGATCGGGTCCCACCACATTGCACATCGCACTTCGGCGAATTTAACATTTACCTTTGCAACTAACTTGTAAAATTTGTGATGTGCAGTGTGCGGGCCAGGGCCACGTCATCTAACACGTCACATGCCACGTCAGCTTACCACATCACCTTCACACGTCATCATAAATCAACTACGATCTGTGGGGTCGGGGCCATGTCATTGCCACATCACCTTACACGTCATCTACCACGTCACCTTACCATGTCGCCTTCATATCGCACTTCGGAAACTTTAACTCTTACCTCCACACTTATTCTTTAAACATTATGATTTGTGATTTGTGATTTGGTCCCACCGGCATTGCATATCACACTTCGTTGACTTTAACATTTACCATTGTGCCCATCCTGAAAAACTTGCGATCTGCGATTGTGATTGGGCCCCACCGTCATCGCATATCATACTTTCGATATTATATCACGAACTTTGCACTTATCTTTGGAAACTTGTGGCATGTGATGAGAGGCAAATTTTTTAAGGGGGGGATGGTTTGTTGATCAGCGGTTGTCATTGATGTCAACCCAAGCAGCACCAAGGGCTAAACCAATATTGCATGGGAATTTTAACCTACCAAATTAATATATTCTGGGTCAATAATTCTTTTTATGGTTTCTACTTGTCTAGATGTTTCCATTGATATATGGCACACCATGTAATTCTTCACGGTTTGAGATATATTCATGTTCGAAGTTTGTACCCCCAGTTAGTGGGCTAAAACCCCATGGGGTTGGGGCATGGATCATTGAAAATTCATAATTAATAATTTTTAAGCTCCTAAAATCCATCCCAAGTTAACTTGTTGAAGTCCCTCTCAACTTAAGCATTTATATAAATTGAGATCTTCATTTCCTCGTTAGGCAAGGGATTTCGCCATCTGAAACAAGTCATCGTGACATTTGCGCTCTAACGTTTTTTCTACGAAGGCTCAAAAGCTAAAATTTTTATGAGGTGAATCCCAAATCTTGAGGAAGCTTCTGTAAAAATTTCAGATCAAGATGCACAATATTTTGGGAGATATGATCTATGGAAGTTCGGGTTTGTGCAGGCTCCTGAAATTCATCTCAAAGATGTGACCTTGGTGAACTCGTCATAAATCTCTCTCTAAGTATCAGATTGGAATTATGTAAAAAGTGGTAGATAGTGCACAGCCTGTAATTTTTTATCTATCAATTTTAGAGCCAAAAAAAGAAACAGTGAGACGTGGCATGCCATACAAGTGCGCTCTGCTGAAACAGTCCATAATTATGGCATTGTGAGAGATTGGGTATAAATCTCCCTTGAAGAATCCAAATTGGGTCAGACATGTGGCATTGGAAATATGACTTAGAGGAATACTACAGAACCAAAAATTAGATATTGAGGATCTTAAATAACAAAGATACACCAGATTCAATATCGAGCTCCTAGAAGGCAAGAAAAAGCTATATCATGTGTTGTCAAGGGTTGAAAAGGACCAGAATTTCTAAGGCAGTAAAGCAAAGAAAGGTGCACTAGAGGGTAGCATGACAAGAGCAGCAACCAAGGTGCATAACAGTAGCAAGAAGTTCATCATATGAAGTCTTAAAGTGGGCAGCACTGCATACAATCATTGTAAAGGTATCATTGTACTTGGTCATTGTAAATACATTATTGTACAAATTGTACTAGTATCTATCTACCAAGGGTTGAAGAGGCATTGTTGGGAGGTCTAGGATCATCATTATATGGTTGTGTCAAATTTGGGGTTATGGTCTAGTATTTCTTCTTCTTCTACATCATTCCATATCATTGAAAAATGGACCATTTTCCCTGTTACGGGAGTCCATTCTTCTTTTATTCTTCTATAGGGTGGTAGGGTGGTGCTAGGGTGAGTTGTAGCTCATTGGGTGTTGGGGCATCCATTCAGTTGACTACTAAATAATCTTGGGCGTTGGAGCATCCATCCATTGGGAGATGGAGAAGAATGCTTTTCTAGATTCTAGGAAGTTGGAGCTTTATTTTCAATTGGAGTTGAATATTAAATAATTATTAGAAAAGCATTAGGTGGTTTTTGTCTCGCAGTGGGTTTCCACCTTAAAAACTGTGTTCATTTGTGTTCCTCTTATTTTCTTCTATAATTGTACAAACATTGATAATAATTGAAGATTAACTAATGCTCTAATTGAAAGGAATACTGATTCATCCCCCCCCCCCCCCCCTCTTAGTATTTCCAAAAATTGGTATCAGAGCTTGGTTCCTTCAATAGCAGTTTAATAGCTGGAAGGAGGTCATGGAGCATACCAAGAATGGTGTACCTCTATTCAATGAAAATAATTATGTACTCTGGAAAGGAATAATGGAGTTATATCTCTTGGTGCAAGGTTACGAAGTATGGGACACTGTTCAAAATGGATTTACATCAACTACGGATGAACAAGGTAAGAATAATTTGGTAAATGATGCAAAAGTAAAGAATATTGTTATCAGTGGACTTATTGAATCTACTTATCATAAGGTGTTGGGTTGTAAAACTACCAAAAATTTATGGGACAAGCTTGAGAATATATATGCAGGTGACTCAAATGTCAAAGAAGCAAAGCTTCAAATCTATAGAGCAAAATTTGAGCAACTCAGAATGAAAGAAGATTGCAACATTGCTGCATAATTCCAATACGTTGATGAAATAACCAATACTTTGGAAGGATTGGGAGAGCCAGTTGACGAGAAGACTATTATACGGAAGATTCTTAGAACGTTACCAGGGAGATTCAACCCAAAGGTATCGGTCTTAGAATACAGTGCAAATCTGGACAAACTTAGAAAAGAGGAACTACATGGAGTTCTCATAGCATATGAAATGAGACTTGATGAAGAAGAGGGTACTTCACATCTAGAAATTGTGTTTGTTTCATCTAAGAAAACCAATAAGGATAAACAACCTTCAATTGAAAATACATGCACCTGCAAGTGTGAAGAAAACGGAGATGATGAAGAAGGTCTTTCAAATGAAGAATATGCTTACTTCACAAGAAAACTAAAAAATTTTAAGGGACAATTCAAAGGTAAACTTCCATTGATATGTTTCAGCTGTAATGAGGTTGGGCATTTTGCAGCAAAATGTCCAAACAGAAGTAATGGCAACTCAAAAGGAAAGAAAGGCTTTAAGAAATTCAACAAGCAAGGATCCAAAAGGAACTTTCTCTCTAAAGAATATAGTTCATCATCCAATGAAGACAATGACAGTGAAGAAGAAGCCAATGAGATATTATTGTTTATGGCCAAGCACAATAAATAAGAGGTATCAAACAATGAAGAAGAAGGATGGACCATAGACGAATTTTATGAGGAAGCAATCAAGCTTATAAAAGATCTCAAGGTGGAGAAGATCCGTTCCAATACTCTTGAAGAACAAGTTCAAGGTCTCAAAATTAAAGTTGAAGAACACAAATGCATTGAAGAGTCACTTCAAAAGAAGTTGGAAGAAAGAAACCAAGAAAGGTAAGAATTAGAAGCTGAAGTAGTCTCACTACGTGAGGAAGTGAAGAAAGGAAAAATTATCCAAAACTATGCCAACAGCTTAAGGGCATTAGAAGAACTCATCAACAATCAACGATATTACAACGAAAAAATTGGCATTGGTTACAAAGAAGAAGAATCAGGACCTTCTACAACAAAATACAATGAACCTATGAGATCTGACATGCATGTAGACTTCATTAGACAAGATTCGCAAGAACAGCCTTGGAAGACAATTCCTCGACGAAAATTTCCATCCAGGTACCAACATATTTTTTATGGCTACTATTATTCATGTGGAAAATTTGGTCATAAAGCTATAGAGAATGTCACACGTACCTAAGGCAAGGCATACAATTCCAGGAGATCTGTAAAATATGAACCTCCCAGGGCTCAGCGAAACATCAATAGATTTGAACATTTAAGAAATAATATTGAATGTTACAAATGTCGAAACTTTGGACACATAGCCAAACACTGCAGACTTGAAAATCCTCCAGAGGAATCTTTGAAGCCATAGAACAAATGAACATGGAAGAAGAAGAAGAATGATAATTATGATCTCACTTTCAAGGCTTAAAAGAAAAAAGATGTGTGGTATGCTGATAGTGTATGCTGATAGTGGTTGCTCAATGCATATGACTGGAGATAGAAATAAATTTGTATCTCTGAAAGAGAAGAAGGATGGAACTGTGTCCTTTGGAAATGATGGATCTTCAAATGTTATAGGATCAGGTACTTTCACTCTCTGAAGAAAATATTCTCTAGCCAAGAATGTTCTATTGGTTGAAAACATGAATCACAATCTGCTCAGTGTTGGACAAATTTGTGATCAAGGACACACAATACTATTCAACTCCATGAAATGTGAAATCAGGAAAGGCGTGTATGGTGAAATTGTGGCTACAACAAGTCGAGCTCCAAACGACATATATGTTATGGATGAAGCAACTAAATGATGTCTAAAAGCTAAAGAGGATAATACAATAATTGGTAGCAATGATGATCGACTAAGTAAGAAGTTTGCTACAAAGGTGCAAAGTGATTTCTAGATGTCTTTACTTGGTGAGCTGACATACTTCTTAGGGCTTCAAATCTCTCAGCAAGAGAAAATAATATTTATATGTCAAGCCAAGTACATCAAAGAAATGCTCAAGAAATTTAAAATGGAAGATTGCAAACCCATCCTTACTCCAATGGTAACAGGTTGCAAATTGAGCATAGACGACTCATCTAAGGATGTGGATCAAAGGTTGTACAGATCTTAGGAATATTGCTTTTGTGATCCATAAATTGTGAGAAAAATCTATGATTAGCAGTCTTCTATATGTAACAGCCTCTCGACCAGATGTTATGCAAGAAGTTGGATAAGTAACAAGATTCAAGTAGCACCAAAAGAATCACATATTAAATATCCACCAGCATTGGAATATCTTCGCCAGAAGCTTGGGATTCTCCCAAGTTCTCATTAGATTTTCCTTTTTCATAATATTAAGGGGGAGTGGAAGTATATTACAGGTCTGCAGGACGGTTGTGTGTCAGGGGGAGTGGAAGTGTGTACAGGTCCGCAAGATGGCTATGTTTCGGCGGGAGTTACCCTTTTCCATTGATTTCAAAGGGGGGCAGAATGTTGTAGGAAGAGGTGTCATGATCGCGGGGGGGTACTTGTGTTGCCATCAATGCCAAAGTGGGAGATTTTTGATCAGCGGTTGTCATTGATGTCAACCCAAGCAGCACCAGGGGCTAACCCAATATTTCATGGGAATTTTGACCTACCAAATTAATACATTCTAGGTCAATAATGCTTTTTATGGTTTCTACTTGTCGAGATGTTTCCGTTGATATATGGCACGCCATGTAATTCTTCACGGTTTGAGAGATATTCATGTTTGAAGTTTGTACCCCCAGTTAGTGGGCTAAAACCCCATGGGGTTGGGGCATGGGTCATTGAAAAGTCATAATTAATATTTTTTAAGCTCCTAAAATCCCTCCCACATTAACTTGTTGAATCCCCTCTCAACTTAAGCATTTATATAAATTGTGATCTTCATTTCCTCCTTAGGCAAGGGATTTCGCCATCTGAAACAGGTCATCGTGGAATTTTCTCTCTAATTTTTTTTATATGAAGGTTAAGAAGCTAAAATTTTTATGAGGAAAAGCTGAAATCCTGAGGAAGCTTCTATAAAAATTTCAGATCAAGGTGCGCAATATTTTAGATGATATGATCTGTGGAAGTTAGGGTTTTTGCATGCTCCTAAAATTCATCTCAAAGAAGTGACCTTGGTAAATTCATCATAAATCTCTCTCTGAGTATCGGATTGGAATTACGTAAAAAGTAGTAGATATTTCATAGTCTTTAATTTCCTATCTATCAATTTCAGAGCCAAATGAAGAAACAGTGACACGTGGCATGCCGTACAAGTGCACTCTACTGAAACAGTCCATAATTAGGGCATTGTGAGAGATTGGGTATAACTCTCTCTTGAAGAATCCAAATTGGGTCAGACCTATGGCATTGGCAAGATGACTCAAAGGAATACTACAGGACCAAAAATCAAATATTGAGGATCTGAAATAACAGAGATACACCAGATTCAATATCGAGCTCCTAGAAGGCAAGAAAAAGCTAGATCATGTGTTTTCAAGGGTTGCAAAGGACCAGACTTTCTACGGTAGTGAAGCAAAGAAAGGTGCAGCAGAGTGTAGCATGATAAGAGGAGCAACCAAGGTGCATAACAGCAGCAAGAAGTTCATCATATGAAGTCTTCAAGTGGGCAGCACTGCATACAATCATTGTAAAGGTATCATTGTACTTAGTCATTGTAAATACATTATTGTACAAATTGTACTAGTTTCTATCTACCAAGGGTTGAAGAGGAAGTGTTGGGAGGTCTAGGATCATCATTAGGTGGTTGTGTCAAAGTTGGGGTTATGGTCTAGTATATCTTCTTCTTCTACATCATTCTATATCATTGTAAAGTGGACCATTTTCCCTGTTACAGGATTCCATTCTTCTTTTATTCTTCTATAGGGTGCTAGGGTGGTGCTAGGGTGAGTTGTAGCTCATTGGGTGTTGGGGCATCCGTTCAGTTGACTACTGAAGAATCTCGAGCACTGGAGTGTCCATCCAGTGGCAGCTGAAGAAGAATGCTTTTCTAGATTCTAGGAAGTTGGAGCTTTATTTTCAATTGGAGTTGAATATTAAAGAATTATTAGAAAAGCATTAGGTGGTTTTTGTCCCAGAGTGGGTTTTCACCTTAAAAATTGTGTGCATTTTTGTTCCTCTTGTTGTATAAATTTGCTGAATAATGATTAATTATCCACCGAGACTATCCTGATCACATACAATTTGAATTTATATGCAACACATAATCTCTTCCACTCAGATCATCACACATGCGGAAATAAAATCAAGCGATAACACATCAAATCATCATACACATTAACACAGTATGTATGGGGAAAGCTTATAGCTGAAAACCCCGTAGCTATTGTGTATATTATAATGGAGAAATCATGTAACAAACTCAGTACAATACTCCTCACAAGTAATCAGTACTTTCTCATAAAGTTACACACAATCTAGCTCAGTTTTGAACAGGTTACTGGTTCAAAACGCACCGCCAATTGCCTTGCCTCTATTGCGCAATCCAGGCCTGTCTATATAGAGATCCAAGGTTCGAATCTCCTTGGCTTGACTGCGCAATTTTCATGGACAAATCCTCCAAGTGTGGTGCAAATCTCATGCACAACTGATGTCGCCACTGATAGCTAACTCCACCCTTTCATCTACCTCTTTCACTGGTCTCCACTGAACTGATCATGAACTGTAGTGAACCGATGTGTTCTTGAGTTGAATAATGAGTTACTAATTAATGAATTAAATAATATTTAATTCACTCCACTCATAACTAATTGATTAGCTAGTTAAACTAATCTCAACTAGTTCAACTAAAATAAACGGAACACAACTCCACTAGCTGTCTCATTAACTCCACCAAACTTCTGCCACTGAAGTCCTAACTGAAGTCAACCATGCATGATGCCATCAAACCCTTGGGAATAGTGTAATTCCTCTGTCAGATGCATGAGCCACTTCTGTAGCTCGAACTGAAGTGCTCCAAGAGAGTAAACTGCTATTTAGAGTCCAAATATTATTAAGGGTAAATAATATTTGACTTCCCTGTTTTAAGGAGAGGCAGTCTAAAAATAGACTTCGACCTCTTTGACCTCAAAAATAGAGTCTCATCTATTTTTACCAACATGACACATACTTCAAGAATCTCAAACTGGAATCCCAGAACCATGCTCCATATGTCTAAAAATAGACATAGTCTAAAAAATAGATTTTGCGCCCGAATTTTCCTGCGGGCCCACTTAGTGAAGGCGACTTCATTTCACTAAACTCCATCATCTTGCTGCATTTTCAACACTCCCTCTCAGCAAGATATGGATTATCTGCAACCCATATCCTGCCTCTATGGAATTCGAACTTGCTCCTGGTGAGCGCCTTCGTCAGGATGTCGGCATCTTGATCCTCCGTGGGAACATATGAAAGCATCATGATCCTCCGCTGAACACAATCTCTGATGTGATGGTACCTGATGTCGATATGTTTGGACCTATCATGAAAAACTGGATTAGCCGAGAGCTTGATGCAGCTCTGGTTATCACAGTAGATCACTGTAGGCTCCAAATGCAACCTGAACAAACCTGCGAGGATCTTCCTCATCCAAATAGCCTCACATGCAGCCAATCTTGCTGCCATGTACTCGGCCTCTGCTGAACTGAGTGCCACGGATCTCTGCTTCCTGCTGTACCAGGAAACTGCTGTCGACCCAATGCTGAAAACTCCTCCAGAAGTGCTCTTCCGATCCGTTGGACTCCCTGCCCAATCTGCATCAGTGAAGCCAGAAAGCTTCGCTCCATCCTCCTGTTTGTACCATAGACCATATCCCGATGTGCCTCTAATATAGCGCAATACATGCTTGCCTGCCTTCCAAAAGAGCTTGGTAGGCTTAACCATAGCTTGCAAAAGCTGGTTAACTGCATAGCATATATCGGGTCGTGTATTGACCAGATACATAAACGACCCCACCAACTGTCGATAGACAGTGGCATCCACTACCTCCGCTGAAGTAGCATCCTCCTTCCTCCAACCACCAGGAAGTGCTTGTGATGGACCTTTAATGTCCGTCACCAATGTCACATATGGTGACGGCCTTTAAAAAACTGTCACTGTAAGTGTATATAGTGATGGTCCTTTATGGTCCCTCACCAAAGACATTTTCAATGACACTTTTGGTGAGGGTTGTTAAAGGCCCGTCACTAATTCTCTCTTTGGTGACACTTCTAGTGGCGAACTTTTAATGACCCTCACCAATGCTCTTTTTGTTACTTTTGGTGACGGCCAAAAAATGTCCGTCATCATTGATCATTAAAAAACCGTCACTGTAAGTGTATATAGTGATGGTCCTTTATGGTCCGTCACCAAAGACATTTTGAATGACACTTTTGGTGAGGGTCGTTAAAGGCCCATCACTAATTCTCTCTTTGGTGACACTTCTAGTGAAGAAGTTTTAATGACCCTCACCAATGCTCGTTTTGTTACTTTTGGTGACGGTCAAAAAATGGCCGTCATCATTGATCATTCGAATGAGTTTTTGATGATGCTATGTGCCTGTTATTATATTTTTTTGTCAAAAGTTAACGATTTAATACCATTATTGTGGAGTATTTTTTATAATATATCCAAAGCCATAGTGGTTAGGGTCAGTGAAATTTTTAGAAGTAATTAGTGTGTATCATTTCCCTCAAGTAATAACTAGTCGAATAGAGATTTTCTATGAGTCAACAAATGATTCATATATATTAAGTTTATTATCTAGAAAATTCCCTTTAGATAAATTTCCACTATTGTGTGTAGGAAATATATTATTTAATACATAATCAAGCTTTGACAATTCTATTAATGAGAAAGACCTAATGATCCTCACCAAACTGGGCATGCCTTAAATTAATGCTTTGGCACACACTAACATTTCTTAGCACCCCACATGTATTGGAACATCTTTGTACCTAGAACATCTTGTGATGACACTTACGCCCAAGCACATGGTGACATGCGCTAGCACAACATCGAACTCTGCTAACATGTGTTGGCATGCTGTATATAGTCCCTAGCATGCCCTGGAACACCTTAGTTGAATGCATTGACATACATTAGCACTTGGCACACAATGCCACTTAGCATGTATTGGGACCTATTATTAGTGTGCCTAGCATGCCCCTTTTCAAAAAGATAAAGTCCTGACTTATTAACCCTCTTATTGGTTCTTCCTTTTGTTTCCTTGACACATATTGACATACCCTAGTCCCCTGCACCACATCCTTAGCACCCAACATGTATTGGCATATCTTGGCACTATTAATTGGCACATGATATAATTAGCACACCCTGGAACTCCCAAGCACACTTTGGGAATTCTTGACATGCCTTGATATTCCCTAGCATGCCTTACCAATGCTTAGCATACCTTGTCAATCCCTCCTTGGCATGACAACTAACACTCATTAACACTAGTCTCTAGCACACGTTCCTCATATTCATTAACTTTCATGAATTTTTACTTAGTGCTCCCTTAATGTTTTTTCCTAGTAATCCTTAACACTCATGAACATGCATTATCACTCTCTAGCACACTTTAACACTCTTCAACATTCCCTTCCACTTCATAACATGCATAACACTAGTTCTTGACACATATTGGCGCTTGGCACGTGTTGGTGCTTGGAAAGTCTTAGCATGTGTGGAATACGTTGAGATGCCTTGGTATGATTTGGCATGGTTTAATATTAAATTTATTTGTGATTATCAGTTGTTGGAAAGTAGATGAGAAGAAACAAAGGAATACTTGGCACTTAGAATGCACTAAGACTTTGCACTTGGCACCTATTTTTGCCTAGTGTTGGTGTGCCTAGCATGCCTCTCTTGGAAAAGGTAAATTGATGACTTATTAACCCTCTTATGTGTTCATTTCCTTTTAGTTTAAATTTTTTCTCCCTTTTGTTGTCTTGACATTCCCTGACATGCATTGACACACCCTTGCACATCTTGGCATGCCTTATCACTTAGCACATATTAGCATGTTTGACATGTATTCCCACTATCTGGCACATCAAGGGGGTGAAAAGAGATGTAGTCCTAAAGTAGGTCGAGTACGAGGGCGAGTAAGGGTTGCTAAAGGGAGGTCATGATCATCCTCCAAGAGCAAGATCATCATGTGAGTGTTCAGAAGAATGTTGCATACCTTGAGGGTCGGTTTGCGCTAGGAAGTAGGATGGCATATTGTTGGTTCTCTTCTGGCAAATCGAGCTTAAGAGAGGTTTCTCATGAGAATCTGGGCATGTGATTTCAATGGTGTCTTTGTGTGAAGGCCACATCAAATTCTAAAATGTTGAAATTTGCAACAAGAAACAGTGAGATTGGAAACCAGAAAGGACAAAAAAAAATGCACCCACACTGGTGAGGAATTTTGATGCACCAAGAGTGAGGAATGTGGGGCATCTAATTTATTTTTCCCTTAAATAAATTAGACAATAAATTGTAATTTCATCTCATAACAACTTGTGTTAGTTAATTAAGTCATGATGACCGAGTTAGCTCAAGAAATTCAAGTACTTGAGGGTCTAAGATGAGGCATCTAGAGGGATTCTAATATTTGTTGGGTCCAGTTGAAATTGATGCATTAGTGGGGTGCAAGTGTAATTAACTCAATTAAATGCGTTAAAATCAGTTTAACTGGTTCTAACTAAGTTATGAGCTAGTGAGAGGTCCAGTGAATTAAATTAGATTTAATTCACAATGAGTGATCAATCATATAACCGATAATTCACTATTAATAGTTGTATGCATGTCAGTTTCAAGGAATACCCAGTTGAGACAGAGGTTAAAGGGAACATAACTATCAGTTGTATTCAGAGAAAATTTCCCATGTGAAATTATAAAGTCATTGGGATTCCATAATGGATTGTGCAATCAAGGAAGATGGATTTTCCTAATTAATAAGCAGTTAATTCCCTAGCTAGGATTGTATGAGCAAGGCAGGCTGAAGTAAGGATCAGAATTGGCTAAGTACTAGACCGAGTTTTCCTAGATCAACGGGAGACAATTGACAGAGTGTTGGATAATCTCATGAGATATTAAGCATTAATGTATTGTTTTATGATTCCTTGACTTAATACACAATAGAGATAGAGGGCCTTTGAGTAGTTTCTTTCCCCAAATACATCATGTTGTTGTGCGATTGATAATTTATTTCTCTTACTTATATGTGATTGTGCGATCATGTTTTTTTTCTGCAAATTGTAGGAAGGATTCAATATCTTGTTTTAGTAGATTACAAGATTAGATTGAATCTCGTTGGTTAGATTTTCTACATGGTATTAGAGCATAATTTTTTTGGGCGGCAAGTTTGCATAGAATATTTAAATATTTTGGTGTAAAATTTTCAAAAACAAATAGGCTATTTGGATTCCTTGCGAAAATCTACCGAAATAGAAAAAAAAAATTGGTCGAATCGGAGCTCGGATGAGGGAGACATCATCGATTTAAAATCAACTCTTTTTTAGAAACCTTTTGTAACGTCGGGACAATTACACTGTGCGTGAGTCAAGAACCTATATGTAATTGAGGTACCAGATGCATGCAAAGCTTTGAGGAGAAAGGCAGAAGTTAGAGACTTGGTGGTTTAAAGGGAGCATAAATACCTCTTAACATGAATCTTCATGAGAAGCTGTCTCAGAAGGTTGTGGAGTAGTTGCCACAATTGGAGAAGCAGAGAGGAGATTGAGTGGAAGCATCCACTCAAGAAGAGGCCTCCATGAGGGGGAAATTTCGAGCCATATGGGAAGAGGGAGAAGCCATACCTGGAGGTGTAAGCTGGTGGGGTGATGTGTAGACATAATCCCAAGATAAGAAATTTGGGCAAGGTCCATTGAGATGGCGTGTGATCTCATGGATCGAACCTGGCTACGAGGAGCCACAGTACAATAGGAGTAGGAAGGATCAGTTAAATTCATGTAGTCAGATGTCAGCAAGACAGAAATCAGAGTCAGATGTCAAATACTGGATCACAAATTAGAGTTAGCAATAGTTCAAAGGGCACGGATGCAGATGTCAGCAGTAGCGCAGAGAATCCAGTACTAGACAGATGCAGTAGCTAGCAGCAGTCAGAAGATTCTGATGACAGATGCATTATACTGAGTAATTTGTTCGGAGGCTATTCATTTTTAGGACTTGCAGGTGCAAACAACACTAGAGAAGTGTAGCATGCAGAACATTCCAAAAGTACCGAATGGAGATAGATTGAATTCCTTTCTTGTTGAGAGGGAGTATTGAAATTTGCAACAAGAAATAGTGAAATTGGAAACTAGAAAGGACAAAAAAAAATGCACCCACACTAGTGAGGAATTTTGATGTATCAGGAGTGAGGAATGTGAGGCATCTAATTTATTTTTCCCTTAAATAAATTGGACAATAAATTGTAATTTCGTCTCATAACAACTTGTGTCAGTTAACTAAGTCATGATGATTGAGTTAGCTCAAGAAATTCGATTTAAGGTGATCGAGGTGGATATTGGTAGCCACCCGCCTATTCCACTTGGGCCCTCACCATTGTCTCTTTCAATTTTTCAGTTTCCTTAATTATAGCACAGTTTACTTTTTTTGTCAGTTTTTCAGGTCCTGAACTTCCGGAGCCATTTTGAGGCCCCAAACGACGTTTTTTGGGCAAGAAAGGTTTAGTGATTTCATAGAAATCGCATTAGCAGTTGTAGTCCTCGAAGAGATCTTTCTAACAAGGTATCATGTGCGTCAAACGAAGATCATAGGACCAAGTTACGACCCCGGAAAGTTGGCTGCCCAACTAACCCCAACGGGGCCCATGAACTCTTGGTGTTACATCTCCTCGGGTTATGGTTTTGATTGTTTAGGATTTTATCTTATTTTTAAATAATAAAAAAGACCCTTCATCCTTATTGTAACACAGTTCAGAGGAACATAACTATCAGTTGTATTTATAGAAAATTTCCCATGTGCAATTATAAAGTCATTGGGATGCCATGATGGATTTTGCAATCAAGGAAGGTTGATTTTCCTAATTAATATGGAGATAACTCCATAGGAATTGCGTGAGCAAGGTAGGCTGAGAATTGGCTAAGTATTAGACCGATTTTTCCTAGATCAGCAGGAGACAATTGGCAGAGTGTTTGAGAATCTCAAGAGAGATTAAGCATTGTATTGTTTCATGATTCCTTGAATTAATACAAAATAGAGATAGAGGGTTTTGAGCAGTTGCTTCCCCAGATACATCTTGTGTTGTGCGATTGATAACTTGTTTCTCTTACTTATATGTGATTGTGCGATTGTGTTTTGTTTCCACAAATTGTAGGAAGGATTCGGTATCTTGTTTTAGTACATGATTACAAGATCAGATTGAATCCCATTGGTTATATTTTCTACATGAAATAGAAGAGAGGGTTGATACCATCTTTCCTTGTGTTGGTTAGTAGGCCGCAAGGTCTGTGATAAAGACCAACATAAATGGAGGAGGGCTTGCACTGTAATTTAGAGCCATAACAGAAGTCGACACAGGTGTAATATTGACTGATTTAACCCTAGTTTGAGGGTCGACATTGAGATTTGAAGTTCATGTCAAGATTTAGTCAAAGAAATGCCCAAAATCTATGGATCCATATGAGCTAGGTCGAGTCTCTTATGGAGGCAAGAGTCATGTTTTTTTTCCTAGCATGTTTAGTTCATAAGGTATGCCCTTAAGATAGTGAAAAATTTGCATAGAAGAAGATGGGTTGTGACCCTTACAACGAGGTTTATTTCTGCAATAAATACCGCAGATCTGGAAGATGGTTTGTAGATTCAGTATGTGTGGATACAACATATCCAAAGGAGGGTGGAACCTGAGAAGAAGAGTGAGCATGCAGAAGAAAAGTGCCATATGAAGAAAGGATTGATATGCATAGGAGTTGATTTTGGTGGAATTTCCATAAATTTTTAGACAAAGATCTTAATAAACCTATAAAAAATTAGTAAATGGACTATTAGTGGTTGATTTGTGACCCTAGTTCAGTCATCTACATATTTTTAGAAGTATGATAAGAGGAGTAGTTCATATTTGTTCATAGATTGGACAACAAAGCTCAAATTGTCGATACACAAGAACAATGATCTTGAAAGGACTCAAACCATTGTTAGGTGGAAGATTTGAAGAGCCCTAGATGAAGAAAATATTGTGGGCCCTAGATCAGTAAAAATTATTGACTGTGGTTGGGTAGATTGATGGTAGTCCCAGTATAGTTGGAGGGTTGTTAGGTTACTGTCAAAGAAGAGCCCTGGCTCTTGTTCTAGTGAAGGACAACAAAATTGGTAGAAGGGTAGGTGTATAGGGCATAAGGATGTGCAAAATTTGAAGGAATAAAGCAACAATCAAGTGGGCCAACTAACTAGCCCTAGTTCACTATATTGTATAGGATTGATTCAGTGAGAAGAAGGGCAACCTCCATAACCCTGGACTTCTCATCTTGGAGTTTTAGTATGGAAAAAGTGGGCATACCAAAGAGTTATTCACAAATGGAATTGTGAACAAATTGTTACCACTCAAACTAGTAGTGGACCTAAAAGGGGTTACTAAGAGGGCAACTATTAGGACAAGGGAAACGATGGAGGCTTAGCCCATTTTCACCACAGCTAAGGCTCCTTGCTCTTCATGGAATTTCACCGATGGGTGGAGTCCCGGTAGTTTAGGAAGTCACTTATAGAGTATAGGTCAATGAATAGGTGGGAAGTGACCCTCAAAACCCTTTCCCTAAGATAAAATAAAGAGTGGGACTCGATTTCCTTTTAAGCAAGGGAATTTATATTCTAGGGAGAGAGGAGGGGGATTGAAAGGTTGAGGGAGAAGAATAATACTTATGAAGGAAGTTCTCAATCCATAAAATCCTTTGGGAACTTGGATTCCCAAATTTTCCTTGATGAAAGGCCTTTGACACAAAATGGGACCACACGGGGCCAAGTGGACCCATCCCAGGTTCGAGGATGGAAGTTAGCAACCAATGATGTTCCTATCCTGGAAAAGGTGATGGGAAAGGATCAGACAAGAGTTTTTACTTCAATAGGTCAAATTGATCCTACTAGGTTCTATCCTTGGAAACACCTAGGCAAAACTTGATCCTAGAGCTAGGGCTTGAGTTATCCAGAGATTCCACCATCATAATTGGCCGAAGTTTTGAGGAGAGTGAGGGCACCCAGAAACGTAGCTGCCTCTAGGAGATAGAATTTTTCCTCTAGCTAGATTCCTGGGAAATTTTTTCCCTAGGTGACCTAATGGGGCTAGACCTAGGGAATATGAAAATTTCTTAATGTAAGAAACCCTACTGTAGTATCTTGATTTAATTATCCTACTTGAATTAAGTTACAAGTTAATTTCTGAAATATTCAATAAATTAGCGAAGTAAATAGTAAATAAAACTAGCAACCTACACATATAGATCAAATACTGAATAACATGCTCATAGAAAAAGTGACACATGGATTTTCTAGACAAGTGTCCCAGGAAAAAACCCAATGCGGGAAAACTGGTGCAACTAGTTTTGGAGGGTTTTCATTATTATGCAATTTCTAAGTACAACAATCTTGGGTACCAAAATTGGTTCACCCAATAGAGAAATAAAAACGACAGTAATATGCTACTTTGAATCCCTCTACGTCAATTTGACTAGCTTGCGTTGGCCTCTGCACTACTCAGTAAGGGCTTGTGTCATACTTGAAGGGCTTACACTGCCCCTGCACTACTCAGTAAGGTCATGTGTCACACTTGAAGGGCTTACACTGACCCTGCATTGCCCTGGCCTGGGCTGCGTCAGCCCTACATGGCTCTTGATGCCTCTGCGCTGCCCCTGCTGGGCTCTGGCTGGACTGTGTCGCTCCTGTTTCCCCTGCTAATTTGGCTGGCTGGAATTCTTAAGAAGAAAAGACATAGGTAAGAAAGAAGGCATTGGCCAAAGGTAACACATAACAGTTACAAAAATTGAAGAAATGAAATGAAAATAGATCAATGTCCACAAATAACTGAAATAGCTCAATGGGACTAGAGAGTAAAATCTTTGACAACAGCAATAAGTGCTTATGGCATCAGCTAAGAGAACAGAGGATACTAGTTCATGAGGTTAAAATTTTGTATAATTGTTGGCACAGGAAAATTGTTGAATTGTTAGAGTAAATCTCTGCAGGTACCATTAGTTGGTGATCAACGATAATCATTTCATTTCATCAAATACCTTGATGAATGGGCCTTACAAGCTATTTGTGTAGACAAACCCCATAGAAGTTGTGTGATGGAAAAATATTCACATTATATTGAAGAAAACACCTACCAAATAAGGATGGCATTTCAAATGGGGCAAGAAACAATAGAGAGATATACATTGAAAAATTTGAAATGCCAGGGCAACAGGAAAGCAACTAAGTAGCACGGTAGAAAGCACACAAAAAAAAATTATAAAAATGGAAAACCCTACAAATTAGCACCCATCCAAACATCACCACAAATTTTTCTTTAACTCTAAATCTCCAAATTCATCAAATTATATCCTGTATTCAAACATGATCCTCTTTGTTAGCCATTCTGCAGATAAGGCTGAGAACTTGCTACAGAACTATCACTGACATGTAGTGATCTTATTCTATGACCAGACAACCTACTTTTGTGAAGACATGGAAAGGTAAACACTCTCTGCCAATATTTTCCATACAACCCAGGTTGAGAAACCACATATACATCACCAGTTTTTTCTCTTTGGATTTGTAACTTAGAAGAGCTTTGTCTGACCACCTCAGGGTTTCTCCCAGAGTCACCTAGGCAAGCCCTCTCAGCATCATCCTCTTTCTATAGTACCTAATTAGTAATTTAATTAACCATAACAGTTTCTTGATCCTGCATGTATTTCAAATATATTGCCAATAAGAATAAAGCTTTCATGTTAAAAAATCAGATCAAAAGACTTTAGACTATGATGAAAAAAATACAAAGAAACCTCACCAACACTTAAATGAAAAACAAAGCCAAACCTCTACAAAGTATAAATAGATATCTGATAAACTTCATTCCACCACAAAAATGTGCTTAACTAAAGAAAATTCTAATTTATGTGCTTTCAAGAGAAACCTTTCAAGGGCATTGATGTTATAAACATACCCCTGATTAGACAGAGTTGTTCTATATATTTTGGATAAGAGGACAACTTGCTAATTTGTTGAGCAGTTGTCCCTCTTATTTTGTAAATATATTTTGTATTTCCTAAATATATTCCTACATCTCTCTAGGATATTTGTAAACAATATTTTGTATAAATACTTCTGTATTAGAAGTGTTAAGTGTGGAATAAAATTAATAAGATTACTATAGACCTTTTCCTGATACACTGGAGGCTTACATGTGTTGATTTCGAAGTAGCAGACTGGAAAAAGCTAATTGGGCATCACAATTCAGGATTCTTGTGATAAGTTAAAGAGTAAAGTACATTTCTTCTTGTCATTGTTTCACTTCTGAGTTCCATGCAATCCATTATGTGTTTGATCTGTCTTAATGAGTAACTAGGAATATTACTTCAGGATTAGATTATTGCTCCCTATTTTAACTAAGTTACTATTTAAATGTTTTCTGCTGATTTCTGGTGTTAGGAATTCTTCATTGCTCCTACTCCCGTTTGACCCCTACCTCCTTCTCCCATGGTCCGAATCAAAGGATCATTCATTTCCCTTTATCCCGACTATACCATTTCATCAAAAAACATTTTCCCCAAAAATCTGAGGGTTATCTACCTTGCCATGAATACATTTGCACCCTTTTGGCCTTGCCTTCTAGTATTGCTATCTATATTTAGACTCCATAGCTCAATGGAAAAGTAGATCTCTCTATAGTTTAATCCTAAGTGATTTTTACCCAACAAACATCTTAAAACAAAACCAAATTTTTCTATCACAACTAGCCTAAAACATAAATAAAAAACAAAGATAAATATTAAAGAGAGAGCCCTCTCTGAACTATAGGAAGGCTAGATCCTATTGTTCCAAGTAGGTTTGTGGTTACCCTTAGTCTTCTTTGACTAAAAACTAAAATCCCACAACTTAAGAAATTACTAGGGTGATAACAGGTCCTATCTAGCTTGGAACAAAATTTCAAAACTTAGCTACACAACATCATGGAAGATTATTAAAAAGGTTTCCCATGCATTGTAATTAGCAATATCTGGTGGGATTGGAATAAAAACACATTTTTTCATGATAAATATCCATGATAGTTTATGAATCACCCCAAAATCTATATTTTATGTGAGTCATATGATGATATTTCTTCACACTTATTTATCTCTTGTCAAACCACAGTGCAGGTCATCACCACCACCATTACAAAATTGAACATGTTAGGCTCATGGTCCTATCTAATCTTGGAAGAAAATTTCAAAACTTAGTTACAAAACATCATGGAAGAATATTAAAAAGGTTTCCCATGCATTCTAATTAGAAATATCTGGTGGGATTGGAACAACAACACATTTTGTTCACAAGAAATATCCATGATAGTTTACGAATCAGCCCAACATCTATGCTTTAGGAAAGTCATATGATGATATTTCTTCACTTATTTATCTCTTTTCCCAACACAGTGTAGGTCATCGCCACCACCCTTGCAAAATTAAACATAATAGCCTCATGGTCCTATCTAAGCTTGGAAGAAAATTTCAAAACTTAGTTACTCAACATCATGGAAGATTATTATAAAGGTTTCCCATGCATTCTAATCAGCAATATCTGGTGGGATTGGAACAAAAACACATTCTTTTCATGAGAAATTCTAACAAAGATCACAACTGAATTGATAAAAAATAGTGTTTGGAAGACAAGATTCATCCTAAACCACAAAAATAAGTGATTCTAGTAATTCCTTCACTCCCTCTTGGATGCCCCTGTGACTTCTTTGATGGTGTTGCATAAGTTATCCCACCTAGCTACAAAGTGGGTGTGGTACTCTTCCTCTCCCAGTATTATAGCGAGAAAGTAAGATATACCCAAAGTTAAGGCTCCAACAACTAAGATGATTCGATTGCTCTTTTTACCCTTCTGGAAATTGCATCCATCAAAAGAGTCAAACCCTATAGATCACGGGGGATTCAAAAATCATGATCAATTGGGTCAATAATTCATGATATAAAACATCTACCTACATCCCATCCTACAGGATATCATAGATTCCCCCAACTCTTTGCACTAGCTATCTTTCAGGCACATTATCAAGGAGCTAAATACCACAACACACAAGATTTCAGAAGAATCTCTCAAACTGCCCATCAATACCTTTGTGATACCAGACCCCATCGATAGGATGGAGTATTACCAAATGATTATTGATGTATAAGCTCGAAAAAAAAGCCAACGTAAATTGATGCATGCACATTCCAGTCATGACAATCAATTTCTACATCTTCTCAATAGAAAAAACATGTAATTGTTTTCTCTGTTCACTTTACAACACAAACACCAAATTCACCCATAATGTTAGGATATTTTGAATGATATGACCAAAAAGGAAATGGGAGGAGTATTTCTTGGTGTATTGAACAAGACTAGGGGACACACATGTAGCATGGATGGGTAGAAATGGGATGTCCAAGCATGGTTTACTAAGATCTATAATCCACACATTATAGAATGAGAAGGGGGATTGATACCTAATGTCATGGGGGCTAGGGTGGCTAGAGGGAAGGTAAAAAGAGAAATTGAAAGGGGAATCCCTGATAGTGGTGATAAGGGTATTAGAGGCCCCATTATCACAACCAATGTGCCATTAGCCCATAACCACTAAATTCCCTATCCCTTAACCCCGAAGGCATAATATCTTAACCCCTACACTCATAACTCATAATTCATCAACCCCTTAATGCATTAAACCTTAAGCCATTAACTCCTAACCTAGAATCCATGAACCCCCTAAGCACTAACCCCTTATTCTCTTAACTCGTGACCCTTAAACCTTAATCCATAACCCCTAAACACCTTAAAACCTAACCTATTAACCCATAACACCTAAATCCCTTAATTATTAAGCCCTTAACACCTAAATCCCTTCCCCCCCAAGCCCTTGGCCCTTAATTATTAACTCTCGAAGCCCTTAAACACTTAGTATCCAAGGCAAAAATCAACACATCAAACCAACAAAATAACCTCTTAGGAGCATCGTTCACCTCTAACTAAGAATATTGGTACCATTTGATTTTAAGAGAACTAGGTATTGGTCTTGAGTGTGTGTGTTTGTGGGTAATGCCCTTATTAACATGTATACCAAATGTAGAACAACTGGATAATTTTCAAAACCCCAATAATAATTGCTCACAATATCTACACTTCATGTTGACATGAAGCTTGTGGTGCTCTCATGCATAAGGAGTTGGCAATGAATAGATCACTCATAATGACACAACCTCTTCAACGATAATGAACAAGGATATAACCCTTGATACTTTGCTAAAAAAACGCAATTGTGTCAATGTAAAATACTATAGATAAGAGAAAATAAAATGATATTATCCACGTCAATGCTTGAAAGAGCCTCACAATTTCCATGAGTGGTGAGCCAAGAGGTGAATCTAGGGAACTATTAAAGTTACATCATGTTTAAATTCCTTTTACATCACGAGATTGTTCTCCATTAGGGTTGATGCATCATCACAAATATCCATGATATTTTATGAATCACCCCAACATCTATGCTTTAAGCAAGTCATATGATGACGCTTCTTCACACTTGTTTAAATCTCTTGTCCCAACACAATGCAGGTCATCACCACCACCCTTGCAGAATTGAACATGATAGCCTCGTGGTCCTATCTAAGCTTGGAAGAAAATTATAGAACTTAGTTACTCAACATCTTGGATGATTATTATAAAAGTTTCCCATGCATTCTAATCAGCAATATCTGGTGGGATTGGAACAACAACACATTTTGTTCATGAGAAATTCTAACAAATATCACAATTGAATTGATTAAAAAAGTAGATAGAAGTCTTTTAGATTAATCACATCTAATGATGTGATTAATCCAAAAGAATTCTATCTACATTATGGATCACAAAACTCTTATATCTAACATGATTAAAAAAGTGTTTGGAAGACAAGATTCATCCTAGACCACAAAAATAATGGATTATGGTAATTCTTCCACTCCCTCTTGGATGCCCCTGTGACTTATTTGATGGTGTTGCACAAGTTATCCCACCTAGCTGCAAAGTGGGTGTGGTACTCTTCCTCTCCCGGTCTTATAGCGAGAAAGTAAGATATACCCAAAGTTAAGGCTCCAACAAATAAGTTGATTCCATATCTCTTTGTACCCTTATGGAAATTGCAGCCATCAAAAGATTCAAAGCCCTATAGATCATGGGGGATTAAAAAATCATGATCAATTGGGTCAATAATTCATGATAGAAAACATCTACCTACATCCCATCCTACAGGATATCATAGATTCCTCCAACTCTTTGGACTAGCTATCTTTCAGACACATTCTCAAGGAGATAAATACCACAACACACAAGCTTTCAAAAGAATCTCTCAAAATGCCCATTGATACCTTTGTGATACCAGATTCCATCGATAGGATGGAGTATGACCAAATTATTAATCATGTCTAAGCTCGAAAAACAAGCAAATGTAGATTGATGCATACACATTCCAATCATGAAAATCAATTTCTACATCTTCTCAATAGAAAAAACAAGTAATCTTTTTCTCTGTTCACTTTACAAAATAAACACCAATTTCATCCATAATGTTAGGATAAGTTGAATGATATGCCCGAAAAGGAAGTGGGAGGAGTATTTTGTGGTGTATTGAACAGGACAAGGGGACACACATGTAGCAAGGATGGGTAGAAGTGGGATTTCCAAGCATGGTTTACTAAGATCTATAATCCACACATTAGAGAATGAGAAGGGGGATTAAGACCTAATGTCATAGGGGTTAGGGGGCCTAGAGGGAAGGTAACAATATAAATTGAAAGGAGAACCCTCGATAGAGGTGATAAGGGTATTAGGGGCCCCATTATCACAACAAATAAGCCATTAACTCATAACCACTAAATTCCTTATTCCTTAACCCTAAAGCCATAATATCTTAACCCCTACACTCATACACATAATCCATCAACCCCTTGATGCATTAAATCTTAAGCCATCCTAACCTATAATCCATGAACCCCCTAAGCACTAACCCCTTATTCTCTTAACTCGTGACCCTTAAACCTTAATCCATAACCCCTAAACACCTTAAAACCTAACCGCTTAACCCATAACACCTAAATCCCTTAATTGTTAAGCCCTTAACCCCTAAATACCTTTCCCCCCAAGGCCTTGGACCTTAAATCTTGAATCTTGAAGCCCTTAACCACTTAGTATCCAAGGCAAAAAACAACACATCAAACCAAAAAAATAACCTCTTAGGAGAATGCTTCACCTCTAACTAAGAATATTTGTACCATTTGATTTTTAGAGAACTAGGTATTGTTCTCGAGGGTGTGTGTTTGTGGGTAATTCCCTTATTAACATATATACCAAATGTAGAACAACTGGATAATTTGCAAAACCTCATTAAGAATTGCTCACAATATCTACACTTCATGTTGACATGGAGCTTGTAATTCTCTCACACATAAGGAGTTGGCAATGAATAGATCACTCATAATGACACAACCTCTTCAACCCTAATGAACAAGGAGCTAACCCTTGATACAAATATTTTGTTTGCTAAAAAAATGCAATTGTGTCAATGTAAAATACTATACATACGAGAAAGTAAAATGATATTATCCACGTCAATGCTTGAAATAGCCTCACATTTTCCACGAGTGGTGAGCCAAGGGGTGAATGTAGGGCACTATTAAAGTTACATCATGTTTAAATTCATTTTACATCATGATATTGTTCTCCATTAGGGTTGATGCATCATCATAAGGGAGCATGACACCTTTTTATGGGGGAGCGATTAAAGTTGTAACACGCTTCAAATGATATACACCTCCAATGTAAATGACATCATTATATGTTTGTGTCAAGTTGTTAAAGAGGTTATTTATAAATAATAAATTTAGTACTTGGAATTCATCTTTTGATGGCCTTGACTCTAAGATGGATTTGTACTAGGAACACTTCATGCAAATAAGAGGGGGCCTTATCTTTTAATCCTCATACACACAAGAGCACTAGATGTTGCTTGTCAATTCCCCCTTGGTGGTTTCAAAGTGGGTTTACATTAGTGTCTAGTCGAAACTAATGACATCATGATATTCCTCTTCTCAATAACATCTTCTAGCTTTGCCATATACACAACATTGAGGTAGAGGATCACCTCATTTGTAGATGCTCCATTTATTATGGGATTCAAAGGATGTTCTATTTTCTTTTATCAAGATTTAGATGGTCGTTATCTACTTTCTTTCAATACATGTCTAACTATTTTTATGAGGGAGTTCCTTGGATTTAGATCTTTATATAAGACCTTATGTGGCCTTCCCATTTTGAACTTTTCCAAGGGGGTCACCTCCTTCCATGTTTCCTCGCCTACTCAGGGGCAACATTGACAAGCCAGTATTCAAACTTCTTCAACTATCAAATTGATGGGGCCTCATACCTCTTATTGAACCCCTTAATGGGACATTATTTCTCCAAAGAGACTATTGAGGATTTCCATTGCAAATCACAGGTTGGATGTCATAGGACCTGTTACCCCACTTTTTATATGCGTTTTTAGAGGATAATTTTAAATTTTGATTGACATATCAACCCTTCTGATTCTTGTGACATTAATCATTTTCCAACTGAGATATACGAATGAATATATAATTGGTTTGATGACATCTTTCCTTGGCCATCTAGGACACTAGGCGTAGGAAGATGTTGCTTTAGCAGTCACTTTAACTTGATATATATGATCCATGTATATATCTCTAATGCGTATTGTTTTTATTGTGATCACTTAAAGACTTTATTCTAACTCTTAAATGTTTTGGCCATAAATTCTATTCTGAACTGTTTTATGGTGTTTCATAATTTTACTCGTAAAAATGTGTCATCTTGATATTTTAAATATATAAATAGTGAGTTGAGTAATTACTACACATCATATCTTATTATCCCCTTATTTCTCTTAGTTAAATTTTATCCCACACAATTTCATAGCATATTCATTCATTTTAATCATGATTTCTAGCCCTATGATTACAATGAGTAGGAAATCAATTATTTTATCCATAAAACTAACTATGTAAACCACTCCGTTTTCAATTTTATCACCGTGCTTTGATGTCAGGTTTTTTATCTTAATGATAGCAGTTGTGCTAATGGGGTTGGTTCGGGTTCGAACTACGATTTTAAAAATAAGCATGATTGGGTTAGATGCGGGTGAAGGGAAAGGTCAAGGGCTGTTTATCCGTTTCTTTTAGATTGAGTGGGAGTCGTTTTTGAGTGGGAAAAGATAAAATTGACAAAGTTTGTCCATTTCTTTTAGATTGAGCGGGACTCATTTTTGAGCGGGAGCATTTTTGAGTTGAGTTGCGGATGTCTTTTATTTTCAGGAAAAGCAATTGATGGTTAACGCGGGAATAACAAAACTGCGTCAAAAGGTGAAGGAACAACCATAAGAGCAAATGGGAAAAAGGTTAGCTATGCCATTTGTTTTTTAGATGATTCTTTATTTACTATTTAGTCAAAGTATTTGTTTTTTTGAGATTTATATATTTGCATTACCTGTTGTTGCAATTACATACTATTTCCGCATGCATCACAGCGAATGGGTTGGGAATGCAGATTGTTGGGTCGTTGGATTGTTACATACTATTGCCAAGACCATTGGCATGCATCACAGTGAATGGGTTGAGAATGAAGATCATTGGGTAGCTGGATTGTTACATACTGTTTCCAAGACCGCTGGCATGCATCACAGTGAATGGGTTGAGAATGAAAATTTTTGGGTAGCTGGCTTTTTAGAAAAGTTTGAAGAGGTGTGTTATATTATGGTGAAATTTTTACCTTCTTTTAGATTGAGCGGGAGTTGTTTCTTTTGTCTATTTCTTTTAGATTGAGCGACGCTCTCTCCATAACTTCCTTTCTGTCTTCCGGTGTCATTACTTCCACAGGTCTGCAAAAATCCTCCCTGCCCACTCTGCCATTGCTCTGTCTTGCAACCTCCACACCCACCTTCAATTCATGAACTATCAATCTCACATTAAATCCCTGATACTGTAATCTCCTTTTGCGGTTCCCACCCCTTAAATACCAACCCTCTGTCCCAAATCCGCTCTTTGAAACATGCAGGTAATGAAATCGAACCCTCTCCAAAGTCGGCTACAAGAAAAACAAAGATAAATGGCTGCCCACTCACTTCCAATCCAAGAGCCACCTCTTGGATTTGAACGTTCGACAGAAAGCATTGGCTGCAAAACGAAGCATACACAATGGAAGAAGCCACCTGCGTTCCAATCCATTTCAATTACTCGGAGTCCAGAGGCCAGGCATTTGATTGCAGAAGCAGACATAATGACCGGTTTCTGGGTGACCCGCTGAAAATAGTGGATGAAATTCCCTTTAAACTCGTAGCACGATTTTATTGCAACGAATTCTACAAATCTTGCACTGAAATATCACCTGCTGCAACGAATTCTAAAGATAAAATGGAGTTTTGGGGGTGTGGAGGTAAAACGTGGGGAGGTTCACAGCTGTGATCCTGGAGATGGTAAATATCTCCACTTATCGCAAACATCCCTGGGTCCACGACTCTGCTAACAGAGACCATTGACGGAAAAAACCTACCGGACGACCTTCTTCCATGTATTCTTCTTCTTTGCGATTTTGGATTAGTGATTTTGATTTTACCGGCTAAAGGAACCCCTCAAGTTGAAAAGAGCACTTAGCTCTAACCTGTTAGTTGAGACCTGAGCACTTGTATTGACAATGCTCTTTCTTTGCATCAATTTGATGGACAGAGTTGGTCATACTAAGATACCAATATAGCTCATGAGAACCTTTATACCCAGCTCGTATAACACTTCATTTGTTTCTGCATCAACAAATTTTTTAAATTACTTCTAGCATTATCATTTTTTCCTGATGTTACATGTCTTGTTATTCAACACCAGTTGCACTTTGCAGCTTCGCAATATTTTGGACTTCCCTAGCAATAACGGTTATTCTCAGGGTCAGTTTCATTCTTTATCCTCATATTTAAATCTCTGCTACTCCTGCCTTAAATTACCATCTTCTAAAACATAATGGTGAAGGGTTGAAAGATGAGATAAAAAACACTATTTGATCTTCGCAATACTTCTATGTGAATCTCCCTTTTTGTGGTGTTCGATTTTCTGTTGAACGCTGGCTATTTTCCTCTTGTAGCGTTTGGCATTTAAAACCCTACAAACAACGTTTAGAAACCTCCTCAATCATTAGCAAAGACACCTATGAAAATAATTTGATGCTCATATGTTCTCCTTTGTCATTTGATCGATCGACACTTTGCTCGATTGAAAAATGCAACAAAATCATCATCTGTGAGGTGCCCAATACACCATTGAATCCATCATAACATAATTTACCACTGATCTCGATATTTGACAAAGGGTTGCGATGAATGGAATTAGGCACTTTCTGGTGCTCAACTAATGCTTGATTGGCATAGTTTAACAGACAACCCTTGGACAATCTTTGTATTTGAAATATATAAAAGATTGTAGCCTATCCGGTTCCACATTTCCAGATTGCTTCGCATTCGAAACTGCACAATCGGCTTACCTTCAAGCATTTACGATATCATTCGGAAACTAGGACACTTGTTTGCTCTCTGCGTTCTACGTTTGACTCTTGAAACATTCTTTGGTTAAAAGATTTGAAAACCAAACCTCTATCCTCTTCAATATGTTTTGGGACATTTCACATCCGGGCACTTAGATGTTCTCAACATCTAACCATAGTCACCAAATTCGCCCGAATCGGCGAAAACAATACGGAAATTCGTTAGTTCGATTCGAATATCGAATAATTCGTTAAAAATTCGATCCGTTTCACCGTATGCAACCCGAAATTCATGGTTTATGGTTTATAACTTATGAAATAGATTTTTAATGGAAATGGAAACTCATTGCAAGCTTAGAAACAAGCTGGAAACTAGGACGAAATGGAAACTGATTGCCAATATTTGAAATGGAAACTATTGTTATTTTAGAAATTTTCTAATTTCCATGTTTTTTTAATAGTTTAAAAAGATAAAGCTAAAAAGCTAAGAGAACCACGAAAGAAAATAGTAAATTGTTTTTTTATTAGTTTAAAAAACAGAAAACCAAGAAAGAAAATCAAATTTTGATATTGTTTTTTATATATTTATGTTAAAGAGGATGTTTTGAATATTTAATTTTTATGTATGTTAATTACAAAAGTATAAAATATTTTATATATAATTTAATTATGATATAGAAAGATGTAGTTTTTATTTTTAAATATTATATATAAAGATTTTATGTACAATTTTCTTTGTTATGTGATGTTCTCTCTCAAAACTAGATAGATCTCATTGGTCAAGCTTGTTTCTTCATTCAGGCTAACAGATCCAAAACAAAACCATTGTGATTTATCCATCCCAAAACTTTCTCTATGCAGTATCTTGAATCTTTTAACCTCAAGGACCTTTTCTTGTGCTCGGGAAGGTGTCTGGGTCTAGTCACATTCTTAAGGTAGTAGATGATCTCTGTATGCCAGTTGATGTAACTGCATTAACCAAGTTGATTCCAAGAGCTTCTTAATTGCCCTTGGTCAAAAGCTTTGTTAATCTCTAACCCTTACTGTTTTTTGTGGGTCTTATCTCTAAATCATATTCTCGAATCTTAGCAACCCACTTACCCCTTGATCCCAAGCAAACATGTTGTGACAAGATATCCTTCACTGTTGGATGAGGAACAAATTCTATAATATTTGAAAACCCAGTGTAGGTTCTAAAATTCTTTAGTGATTTTACGAAAGCATAGGCCTGCTTCTCCATGATGACATAGTTCAATTTTTTATCCCTTAGCATTTTACTCACAAATGCAATTGGCAGTTTATTTCCCTATTCATTCTTTTGAAGCAAAACTCTTGCAATAGTATAATTAGAAGCAAAAGAAAGAACGAGAAAATATTTTTCAAAGTTAGGGCTCACCAAAACTGGAGAATTGACTATAACATCTTTGAGATTATGGAATGTTGTATGGCTTGCATCATCCCATATAAAAACTGCATCTTTCTTTATCAACTCTTTAAGGGGTTTTGTGATCTTTGCTACATTCATAATGAATCTTCAGATGAAATTTAATTTGCCAAAGAAAAACTGCAACCCTTTCTAATTTCTTGTCATGTCTTTTAACGTCCTTGTATATTTTGATCAAAGACCCAATCTTCTCATTCTCTTTAGAAGTGATTACTTTTCCAATCTTGATCAAGATTGGATTTGTCTCTATCCCTACATTGGTATCTTCATACTCATTTGTTTGTATTGTCTCAATTCTACCTGTAAATGCATTGTCTCTGTTGAAGCTTTCTCAATATTGGATTTGTCTCTATCCCTACATTGGTATCTTCATACTCATTTGGTTTTATTGTCTCAATTCTACCTGTAAACATGTTGTCTCTATTGAAGCTTACTTCCAAAGGAACCATACCTGAAGGGATTTTGTTGGTTGGTCGTTATTCTATTGAATCATCTTCCCTCATGTCAATCTCATACATTTCAAATTCTTTTGTGTTGTCAAGGAACCCAACTATTTTTGCATCACCTTCAAAAACTTACCAATGCTTGATGTTGTCTGGAATTGAAGGTGTGTAAATTGTCTCAATTCGGCCACATCCTATTCTCCTACTGGTTCTTCAAGTGGCTTCTCCAAAGTGTCTCCTAAACCATTTTTTGCCCAGGATGGTCAGTCTTATCAGGTTCTCCCAGCTTCTACCAAACATACTGGTTATAATTTTGGCCTTTGGAAATTGAGCATGAGTCGATGCTCATTCTGTTGCGGGTACACTTTCTTCTCCAAGACTATTTTCCAGGTGCTTCTTCTGTGTTTCTCTTCATGCAACTTCTGAATTTTCAATTTCTAACCATTGAATATATTTTATCTTAATTATGAACTAGAAAAACCCAGGGTTCAAGCTTAACTCCATGCTTAATAACCACCCATGGCTTAAGAAGTCCACACCAATCACTTAGAAATTCCGAACATCACAATCTATCTACTTACAATTTCACTTATAACAGCCCCAGTGCCTTGAGATGCTATCTTTTACTCTTAAAATGTGGGAACAGAAGATTATAACTTAACGGGGAGGTAGCACCTTCATTAAGAACTGATTATTTTATCAAACCTATCATTAAGGAGTGGAAAGATGGAACCTTAAAAAGTTTGCTTTAGATGTTTCTTCCCACGTCAGTCTTGTTGTCGAGTGTGAACTTCATCCATGCTTTTTGTTGAAGTTTTATCAAATTTTATCTCTTTATGGTCATGTTTTATCCATGTCGGTTGACATCAGAACAGTTTTTGGCATGCAAGTAAACCTTGACAAAGAAAACCCTGAGTCGTCTTGAAGTCAAAGTCTTTTTGCATATACATCAAAAAATGTTAGGACATGCTAGTGAAAAGTTGGAAACTACTAATTAACTATTGTCTGTTTTCTTTTCATTTTTTTTTTTTAATCACGAGAATCGATAATTAACTACTGTCATTTATATTTCTATTTCTTTCTTCTTCTTCTTCTTTTTTCTTAGTATTAGGAGAATTTCTTTCTTTTTCCTTTATTTTATTTTTATTTTTTGGGTATTAGGAGAATTCCTAAACTTACTGCCTGTCTCTGAGGAGGCCTAGGTCATGTCTGAGGGACTGACCCTATACTCCTGAACCTAATGCATTATGTAATTTCCCACAGACACGCTAGGTGTGTTAACTGAGTTTCAAACCTGGGTGGGGCCTCAATATTTCTCAGCAAAACTTTCTTCTTTGGAAAAATCTGGGGAGGGTCCAGGATCAACCTTTGTGGCTGCCTTATAACACCAAGAGTATATCCAGCAACCTGTAAGCCAGATATAAGCCAGATATACCAGATCTTATGATTTAGCAAGAGCAGAGACTCTAAGAAATGGGGAGTCTACTCCTTGACGCGAGATCATAGCAGGCCATATACTCAATGGGATTTGAACCGTGGTCTCGTTAGTTTCACCCAGTGAGGCCATATACTCAATGGGATTTGAACCACGGTCTCGTTAGTTTCACCCAGTGAAACTTACTGTTAAACCACATATCACTGTATAATTAACTATTCTCTATTACTTGAAACATTTCTAAAACTTTAAAGTCCCTGGCTGATTGGATTTCTCTAACACTAAGCCGCTTTCCCTTTCATGAGGTGGGTTCACTGAGTTTCGAACCTGGGAAGGGCCTCAATATTGGTTAGCAAACACTTTCCAATGCAATTCCTCCATCGTTTGGCCTAGCATAATAGGCTAATTAACAATTTTCTGTTACTTGAAACATTTCTGAAACTTTTAAGTCCTTGGTTGGTTGGATTACTCAAACAATGAGCCACTTGGCCCATGCAAACACTTTCCAATGCAGGTCATCCACTGTTTGGTCTGGCACAATAGGCTAATTAACAATGTATGTTACTTGAAACATTTCCGAAACTTTTAAGTCCTTGGTTGGTGGGATTGCTCTAACACTGAGCCACTTGCCCCTTCATGAGGGATGCCCTTAAGGGTTCAACATAGATGTGTGTATTCCTATTTCCAACACCCTCGTCAGGCCACACTTTGGCTAAGGTCCCCTAGCTAACCTCAAGAAAAACTAGCTCTATCCTCGTTTTGAAAATTATACATGCTAATATTTACCCCAGATTTTCCCTTGGCCAGTGTGCTGTTGTACTATTGAGCTACATGCCCCTTCATTGTGGGCATCATTAATGGTTCGACCTAGATGTACGGATTGCTATCTCCATTAAAGAAAACACCTAATTTGGAAGTAAAGCATCAAAACTGAACGAAAGAGAATGTATAATGAAATTTTTTTTTATGCCAACATTCTACCATATTCCAAAGTTGTCATGTTTGACTTCTA
>CM076581.1:1265897119-1265963129 GCA_034641835.2 Pinus albicaulis
ACCTTCGAGTTTTGAGAGGGAAGGCCACGTCAGTACGGGAGGCCATTTTGTTGCGGGACCAGGAGCTGGAGGGTATGAGAGTGACTTGTGCCAAGTCAGCGGCCAAGTTGGTCCGCATTGGGGAACGACTGGATTCCCTGATGGTACAATCAGAGGGCACGTTGGAGCGTCAGATCATTCCCCTTCAGGTATGCATGGATGGGACTAGCAGTGTTGTTGGGTCATCTCTTCCCGTTGGAGAGAGAGAGGCAGAGCCACCTAGTCAGATCTCATATGTTGACTTGGATAGCGGTATGAGACAATCAGAGTTGCACAGGGTACAACATCCACATGTTGAGGTTGGATGGAGAGAGATTTTGAGTTGGTACTCGGTGGAGCGGGCTATGGAGATGGTGATGGATCCGAGTGTAGTTCAGCAGGAGTTCCTAGGGGTTGGGCATACAGGGACCCCAGATTGGCATTGGGATCCAGGTGGGATCACCTATCATTTCCCAGGCAGGTCGGCTGACTATGCCTTGGAGAGTACAGTTGGCCTAGTAGTAGAGCATGTGCGGTTTCGGTCAGCTCCAGTGGCCAACCAGTTTATGGGCAGACTCCCTAGGTTGTCTTGGCATGACATTCATACACGGGATCACGGGGTGGTCAGCACACCTTGGCAGGAGCTTGTCGGAGGAGGTGGCATTGGCAGGCCACCAGATGGCACCTTGTATGGGACCAAGGATTCTTCACCTTTGTGTGGGGCACAGAGGACGCAGCGGAGCCGAGCAGTGGTGGTAACACTACTGACACACAGGGAGATTCACTTCTCGGACCCCTTGAGGAGTATTTGGAGTGATGATCCTTTTGTCGGCAGGTATAGTGATGCGACGGTGGAGACGATGTTACCGATTGGTGGTAGTCGGACATGTAGAGGCACAGCTCTAGGACATCACATCCAGGGATGTGTGGGAGCCTCTAGCATTGAGCGGTGGATTGTCGGTGGACATGGAGTAGCATGGTGGTGTACCATAGTGTGTGGGACTGCATTGTGGAGTAGGAGTATCCTACATCACATTGAGAGCACGCGGAGAGTGACCGATGCCTGGACACAGTCAGGGCACGAGACGATACAGGGTGCTATAGCAGTAGCGCATGGTATCCAGCAGCATACCGAGGTATGCCTCAGTGTGCAGTGGCATGTTGAGGAGTGTATGGATGATCAGTGGTATGCGAGGGCATACGGTGCTACACAGCAGGGTCTTAGAGCATTGCTTCCAGAGAGACTCATGGACAGGGACACTGGGCTTACCTTTGGGGGTATTTCACCCAGGATCGATGGAGAGACAGAGGAGCGATACTTGGCAGTATCTGTGGGGACTCACACACCTGACTCGCTTCGACATCACTCACAGGTACAGTTGATTATGTTTTCGATCTTTGACACTTTGGGCGTGAGTAGCAGGGTATGCGAGGTTCACCCAAGATATTTGGATGACACTCAGTACACTAGACGAGAGACTTCTCAGCAGTGGCACTGGGTTGGTGTGCTAGTTGACAGCCACAGGTTGGGGGATGAGATGATCCTTTGCAGAGGTGGTGCATCAGTCATCACTGAGCCTACGCTTGGGGAGCAGGTCATGAGGGAGACATGCATCATTTTTTCCTCAGGGCATGTCGAGATCATGCATGAGCAGAGGATACGGGGTACAGCAGAGGTAGTATCCCAGTATGTGTCTGGGCTCCAGACACTGTATCGACACGTTGTCGAGAGGGTGGATGGCATGTTCGATGCGGATGAGATGGCGGAGGTAGAACAGGAGGGCATTCCTTCTGTATACCAGGGTGAGGACTCCTTTTCACATGAGTCCATAGGATCAGTTGAGGCCGCTTCTGGGGAGCGAGGGCAGCCTTGCCTGGATGGTGACAGTAGATCGGAGCTATATTTTAGTGTCCAGGGTGAGCAGTCATGGGACTCTGCGAGAGATACTCTGGGTGGAGAGTCACTTGTGACAATTCAGCTAGAGCAGCAGGTGATGGAGCCTGAGTCGACAGAGGGGGACACTACTCACATCAGGCATGATATTCCTTTGAGAGAGAGCCAGATGGGCACTCACATCGAGTCTGTGGTGGATATGCAGCTAATCGCAGGGTCAGTCATTGAGGAGGAGCAGTCAGTTGCATTGACATCGAGTACCGTGACAGCAACTACAGATCCATATCCTCTGGAGATGTTGGAGGTAGATGTGATAGTTTGGCAGTGGGAGATGATTACGGGTTGGCGGCAACCTTCCAGGCATGTTCCACATGCAGTTGTTGTTGCTACATCAGATGCTTCCTCCAGGATGGACTGGCGGGAGATCATGAGTTGGTACCCTCTTGATGGTACGGTACTCTTCGTAGGGAGCACAGCGAAGCAGGGGCCCTTGGACATAGTAGATGTTACAGATCCCAGTTGGCAGGAGGGCACCGATTCTCATTACTTTAGGACTCCTTCCCAATGTCAGGAGAGCAGGGTCAGCATGGGATTGAGTCAGGACGTGGATTGGAGAGAGGTGATGAGCTGGTATGCAGTTGGAGAGGCAGCATATGCAGTCATAGGTACATCACAGCAGGAGCCCGAGAGCATGGATGCTTATTGGTGGTCTTCACCTCTTAGAGCATTAGTCATAGCCAGAGGCAGTGCACAGTCCGAGCCGTGGGACTTGGGCGATTATTGGCCACGGTGGCGATGGGATCCGGGAGGATTATTGGTTGGCTGGTACTGTGAGAGGTCACTTTGGGATCCTGGCGTTGAGATATCCCTTCGTATCAGAGTGATGCAGGAGACAGAGAGGTTTCAGTGGGACCCAGGCACATTTTGCAGTATCGGTGGGGAGCATCAGCTAGAGAGTAGGCTTGTTCAAGCGTTGCTTGAGGACAAGCAATTTTTGCCGGATGAGGATGCCACTTGGGAGGATGAGAGGATTTTACAGCATCCATCACTTCAGTTGCTTGAGGACAAGCAACATTTTGCCGGGGGAGACTATAATATTCCTAATTAGCACCGCTAATTGGAATATTTGATTTTTGTATAGTTTTGCCGACTATAGTTAATTAATAAATAAAAGTGAGAAAAGGGGTCTAACTCACTGAAATAAAATAAAGTGTTTCCCTAGTAGAGGCAACGTTGTAACTTAAAGGGGAAGCCTTGGGGGTCCACACACACATGAGAGAGGCCTCACGTAAACTCCTAAGGTAACTGCGTAGGTCAAGGAGGAACTCAAGGACGCAGTTAGGGTTTTGAGGGAGCTAGCACTATAAAAGGTGGGGGTTTCACTCCATTTGGCATTGTTGATATGATATTGATATTGAGAGCTAGACTTCTGTCTACTTCAGCACGTCGGTTGTTTAGTCGGTCTGCAGCACTCTTTAGTGCGAACTGAGTGTCTCCGGTCGGAGATCTCACCCTTGGCTCCGGGGGACTTCGAGTGCCTGCTCGAGCAAGGTTTTTCCTTCAGTTTCAGTTGATGATTTGCAGTGGATTTTTGGGTGGACGTTGTAGAGGAGTTGGTCTCTTGGAGTGACTGCGCAGTCTAGGAGAGAGGACGCAGTTTCAGCAGGGAGGACGCAGTCTTTGTTGAGCAGCGTTGTTGTGTGGTGATTTGGCAGTGGTTTCAGCGTTTTTCAGCCTTGAGGAGGTTGCCATTTCAACCGGAGTTTTTGCAGGAGGATTCAGGCCCTTTTCTCAGCGTGTTTCTTGAGCTCCTGCGCTGTTCTTGGAGGCACAGCGTTTTTGTAGGAGGAGGGGTTCTGGGGGTGATTTTCGGAGGTGGTCCGTTTGGTATATGGTTTCTTTGTCCGAGGTGGTGAGTTCAGGTGGTCTGCCAATTTTTAGCTCATTCCGGCAAGGGGATCAGCCCCTAGCTTCAGTTCATTCCAGCAGCAGCAGTTTACGGCAGTTTCTTCCAGCAGCTGGGATGCAGTTTCTTGTAGCGGCCATTTCCTGTTTTTCTGAGAGGGTTCTTCACTTGCCTTGAGCAAGGATAGGTGCATTTATTCTGATTATCCATTGTATCTCATTATATTCTCAGATTAATAAAATGGCTTAGCATTTCCGACATTTTTATGTCTATTTGTTCCATATTCTAGTTCCGGCATTTTGCTCTATATAGCTGCTTGTTGTTTTGCTGTGTATTACTGTTTATTTCCCATTGGGGATATTACAGTGCACAACTGTTTGTGGTTGGATGGGTAGAGTGGGCTACCACTGACAAACATTCATTTTGACATTAGGATGATCAAATAACGACGGAAGGTTGAGGTACAATAGTTTGAGTCTGTAACAGGGGTAAATATGTATTAACAAGCGGAGTTGATGTGGGTGCAACAGGTTGAATCGGCTGATATGAGTGCACAACTGTTTGTGGTTGGATGGGTAGAGTGGGCTGCCACTGACAAACATTCATTCTGACATTAGGATGATCAAATAACGATGGAGTACTGTCAAAATGGGTGACCATAGGTTTCCCCCCAGCATGAGGAGTGTAATAAGATGGAAAATATTGTTCTCCAAATGCAGGGAGTCCAGTAGAAATTGTACTGGATGGAATATACCCAGATGGACTAGCTTGATATTGACCTGATGATGTGTATAAAGGATCAAGCCATTCAGTACTCACTATAGATTTACCAGTTAAAATACCAGATGATGACATTGGTGAAGTCCATGGGTTTGAGGATGCACTAGAGAAGGTTCCAGATAAAGATTGGTAACTAGGTGGGACGGAAGGACCACCATATAGATGTGACTCTGGTGAAGTTGTGAACATCGATGGGGTAGCAAGAGCAGGTGTTGTTGCAACTGGAATAGATGGTCCAGCCGAAGATGTTGGCTCAGGCATGGTTATTCGACCAAATGTATAACCTATTGGATCTACGGGAACTTGAATAGACACAGGATCAACAAAAGAAGAGGAAGCTGATTGAGGAAAAGACTCGTACAGGTAAAAACCGCCCAAAAATGAGTTGGAGTTAAAGGTGTTTCATCTTGTTGTATTTCTTCAATCGAAATTAAACCAGGTGGAAGGATTTTGCCTTCAGGCCCAAAGTATATTTCAGGAGGTTGACTGCGCGATATGGGAGACTCAATGGCTACAATAGATTGTGGGAACAACTTCCGATCGTTCGACTTCGGGATTCAGCTTTTCTGGCAAAAAAGTGACAAAATTCGATTCAACTTCCAATTGAACAATGTCGGGTTTGGGAGCTATGATCTGTTGATTTATGGTAGCATTGGATGTGCTCTAGCCTTGTAATTTTGTATATAGGCTAAGACACATGTATTCCATAAAACCCAGAAATGGTTTTGAAAAATTCCACTTAGATTTAATTAAATTAATGAATCATTTTTTAATGTTTTCCTAAGTCTAAACTTAGGGAATTTGATTAATTAAAGTGTATTAATTAAATAAAGTGTGAATATTCTAGATAAAGTCATGGATCACCTCCAAGTTAATCTTAGCCCTTGATTATGTTTTAATCTTGGCTGTTGAAGAGTCAATGGAAGATTATAAGGAGGGTGAGGGACCTATGGAAAACACACTTGATACTTGAGCCATTGAGCATTTTCAAATTTGTGTGAGGAGAGACAGCTTTTGATCAAGAACAAATCACTAGGGCTGGGTTTGCTAAGTGATTTGATTCAGTGATCAGATCCAGAGAGGGGAAGAAGCAGAGATTGGTCAGGAGGGCCAAGAATACATTTCAGAGAGAGGCAACATCATCATAGGAGAAAGACACCACAGTTTTTGGCTAGGGTGATACAGTTACTGCAGAGAATTACGCAGAGCCAACGCAGTGTCTCTTGGAGTCAGTCTGGAGAAAGATAGAGGCTGGGGTTCTGAGCCAGGAGGGCCAAGATCCAGCCTCAGATCAGCCAGATCAGCTACAGGAAGGGGTGACGCAGTCCCTCTAGCTTGCTTACGCAGAGGCAATGAGGGCTTCATCAGTTCTGTTTTTGGTCAGCCGGAGACTTGCTGAGTGAGGTATATCTCACAGTCATTTTTTCTGTCTAGATTTCTCTAAAGGGTTTGCCAGATGTTGGCACCCTATTTGTATTCAAGATTCTGCTGCTTAATAATACAAACCCTTAGATCTGCTACACTGGTTTCTCAAGTTGGGCTTTTTCGGAGACTTAGTCCAAAAATAACTGTGTCAATGTGGTTGTTTTTCATGGTATTTTGTTCATATTGTTTCAGCACTTAGATTTTATTCCGCAACATTATTTGTGTAGACTACTTTAGTAATTACTTCGGTATTTCAATGTAATGAAATAATTATCAAATAATAGGAGAAGTAATTCAGATTTGTTGCAGTAGTAATCCAGATCTAGGATTTTACACATGGTATCAGAGCTTATTTAAGCTGAAGTGCACGAGAAACGAAGAGAACCAACAGATCAGCGTTGTAGAGTCTGGGATCTGCGTAAGCAGCAACATACCCTCCCAGAAAATTACGTTGTCCAGGCCAGGAGGGCATTCCAGTGCAGAAAAGGCTCCCTCTGAGAGAGTTGACAGAGGGGTAAGCTTTTTTAGTTGCAGAAGTGGCAGCATAGCTGAAGGACGTAGTTACTGCATAGCAGTAAGAGCTGGTGCATAAGCGTCAGAAAATTCTGAAAGATACAGTTGGGGACTTCTTGATCTCATAGGGTTTTCTACTCAAGAAACTTAGTTTTTCCCGTGCAGCAGCAGAAGAAGTGACTTACTCCACAAGGAGTGCATAAGTCAAGCTAAGTAGAGGGTTAGAGAAAGGCATCGACAGTTGAGGAGATGGCCAACAACGGACTGCGTGACCAAGTAGATTGGAGGGTGCCTCCAACTACGTTATCTAGAAATCAAGGATAGAATTTCTCCTTGAAGAACACAATTTGAAAGCCCTCGTAGACAGCGCAGTTGCAGAACCTCTTGATGCAACACACCTGAGGCAGTTCAAGAAGAATATGGCTAGAGCCAAGAGATTGATCCTAGATGGCGTGAAGGATTAGATTGTACCTCACATAGCAGTCAAAAACACTGCTAGAGAAATGTGGGTAGGGCTAGAAAAGTTGTACCAAAGACCTTCCGAGCATCAGAAGATGTACCTTGAAGATAAGATGCAGAATATCAGGATGAATAAGGGAGAGCATTTTGACTCCTACTTGTCTCGAATTAAGGAGAACTGAGATCAACTATTTGTAGTAGGATCTGCTCCTAAAGACTAAGAGCTTGTAAGGCTCACGCTGAACTCTATTTCAGAAGATTATCAAGTCTTTGTCCAAAGCATATTGGGCAAAGAAAGGCTTCCAGGATGGGAAGAAATGTGGGCAGCATTACAGCAAGAAGAGTTGAGGAGAGATCTCCTAAAAATCCACTTGGAGGATGGCAGTAGCAGTTCAAATGTCAAGAAGGAGGAAGAACAAAACACTGCCCTTGCATCAAAAGGGAAACAGAAGCAGAAGAAGAAAGATCTATCCAAGATCAAGTGCTTCCGGTGTGGGGAAATGGGGCATTATGCCACACAATGTCCTCTTAAGAAAAAGGATAAAGAGGAGAAGGAAGATCCACATGCAGGAGCTGCCAAGATTGAGGCAGAGAAAGATTGTGCTATGTTAGCTCATATTCCAAAAGGAGAAAAGTAGGCTGATTTGGATTTGTAGATCCAAAATCTACAAGGAGGCGGGATCCTTGAGTATTTCTGAAACTCTTGGATCACATGTGAGCTACAGCAGCCTAAAGACAGTAGCAGGATGGACAACAGCAGCTAATGCAGTGGCTAGCAATACTAGAGCCTGATCGGTGCAAAGAAGAGGCAACAGTAGCAGCGCAGTGCGGAGCAGTAAAAAAGCAGCAACAATGCAGTATTTTCAAAGGGCTAGTGCAGAAACTAGCAGCAGACAGTCTTATTTTTCAGTTGCAGATCTGCTTGTCCAATTTCGGATGTTTTTCTGTTGCAATTAGCAACAGTAGCAACAGTGCAGCAACAACAAAGATGAGCAGTAGCAGCAGCAGATGAGTAGAAACAACGCAGTGTAGAGAGAAGCAGCGTAGTGCAGAGTAGTGCTCATGTAGTGCAGAGCAATGCTCACACAGTGTAGCAGCATGGTTGCAGAATTTAGAGGGAGTTGCAATACAGTGGCAGTTGGCAGCAGCATGTAGAGTCAGCAGCAGTACAGTTGCAACATTTTTGTGCAGTATTGGTGAGCAGCATCAACTGCACAGTAGAGATGTTCCAGAAGTCAGATCAGCAGCACATTGAGGTGTTTTGCTAGAGCACTTTCCTCGCTAGGAGGGAGTGTTGATTTATGGTAGCATCGGATGTGCTTTAGCCTAGTAATTTTGTATATAGGCTAAGACACATGTATTCCATAAAACCCAGAAGTGGTTTTGGAAAATTCCACTTAGAGATGATTTAATTAAATTAATTAATCATTTTTAATGTTTTCCTAAGTCTAAACTTGGGGAATTTGATTAATTAAAGTCTATTAATTAAATCAAGTGTGAATTTTGTAGATAAAGTCATGGATCACCTCCAAGTTAATCTTAGCCCTTGATTATGTTTTAATCTTGGCTGTTGAAGAGTTAATGGAAGATTATAAGGAGGGTGAGGGGCCTATGGAAAACACACTTGACACTTGAGCCATTGAGAATTTTCAAATTTGTATGAGGAGACACAACTTTTGATCAAGAAAAAATCACTAGGGCCGGGTTTTCTAAGTGATTTGATTCAGTGACCAGATTCGGAGAGGGGCAAAAGTAGAGAATGGTCAGAGGGCCAAGAATACATTTTAGAGAGAGGCAACATTAATGCAGGAGAGAGACAGTGCAGTTTCTGGCTAGGGTGACGTAGTTACTGCAGAGAGTCATGCAGAGCCAGTGCAGTGTCTCTTGGAGTCAGTCCGGAGAAATATAGAGGTTGGGGTTCTGAGCCAGGAGGGCCAAGATCCAGCTTCAAATCATCCAGATCAACTACAGGAAGGGGTGACACAGTCCCTCTAGCTTTCCTATGCAGGCTTACACAGATCCAATGTAAGCAATCACGCAGAGGTAGTGAGGGCTTCATCAACGTTGTTTTTGATCAGCCGGAGACTTGCTGAGTGAGGTATATCTCACAGTCATTTTTGCTGTCTAGATTTCTCTAAGGGTTTGCCGGATGTTGGCACCCTAGTTGTATTCAAGCTTCTACTGCTTAATAATACAAACTCTCAGATCTGCTGCACCAGTTTTCCCAAGTTGGGTTTTTGCGGGGACTTAGTCCAAAAATAAATGTGTCAATGTGGTTGTTTTTCATGGTATTTTATTCATATTGTTTCAGCACTTAAATTTTATTCTGCAACATTATTTGTGTAGACTGCTTCAGTAATTACTTCGGTATTTCAATGTAATGAAATAATTATCAAATAATAGGAGAAGTAATTCAGATTTTTTGCAGTAGGAGTCCAGATCTAGGATTTTTCACATCACTGGTTGGATGGATCATGACCACGGGTAGCAGTGAGAAGTCCATCTTGACAACAGTAAATGAACCAGGATTTGTAGAAATAACTTGAGTCGACTCTGGTATATGTGAGGATGATGTCGCACCAGAGGTACTGATAGTACTAGTTTCGATAGAGCGATGTTGCCTTCGCCGACCAGAAATGGCTTCCGGTGGTAAAGGTGGTTTCAGTGCTATTCTACGCGAACGACAGGGAAAGGTATGTTCTTCTTCCATGATGACTGATTTATTTTATGACCAAAAACAAATAAACAAAATAAAAGGGTAATTCTAGGCAAAAGGTTTACCAAGTAATTGTGAACTGCAGAATATCTCCTGGCGAACCAAGAAGTACGGGCAGGCAATCTCCCTCAATGTTGTGTTCTTCTTCTACGATGATTGATTTATTTTATGACCAAAAAAAAATAAACAAAATAAAAGGGTAATTCTAGGCAAAAGGTTTACAAAGTAATTGTGAACTGCAGAATACCTCCTAGCGAACCAAGAAGTATGGGCAGGCAATCTCACTGAATGTTGTGTTCAGTGTATCACAAGTTACAAGGCGGCCGACTTAATTCACTATGGATGGATAGCAACCTAAAGTTGTCCTCCAAAATATACTCGAAGGTACATGGAGGCCCAAGTCTGTATTAGTGTTGTCTAATGCGAAACCCCATAGTGAGAGCACCCCCTTATACTTTTCGTACTAGAACACCGCCCTATATACCCGAAAGTACGTGAAAAAGCTCAGATATACTTACATACCTTGAGTAAGGTATCACACTCGAAATGTATCACAGACAAGTTAGCGACAGCTGCTATGTTTAACGACACCAGAACACGTCTCTAGCCTAGAACTTTTAAATGTTATCGTTATGGTTCCAATGATTTCTTAGCTAAATTGATGTAAATTTTCTGTTGATCTTGTTTAGAAAGTTTGTCTTTGAGGTTCACCGTGTGATGTGATGGAAATTCCTAAAAATGCAAACTAAAATGATAAGCAAACTTTTCAATTTTATCTTTTTCAATGAAAATCCTAGCTACTAAGCGAAAGAGCAATCAGTTTTGGAGCAAACAACAAAGAGTACAAACTAAAATGTAGGTTCCCTAACTCATTCCTATGCAACACACAGTTCACTATATGCACATGCAGGGTCTTCTTTTTAGCTCCCTTAATTTGAATGCAAGAAAGGAAACTATATGCATCAAATCAACAAAAACAAATGTTTTCTTCTTTGAGAAACAAGGAATTTAACAACAATTTCTCTTTTAGTAAAAATGAAGAATGAAACAACAATTTTTCCTATAGGAAATGAAGGATGAAGCGACAATTTCCTTAACGAAAACAAATGGATCTACTGCAGAAATAAAATACTTTGAATTTGATTTGCCAATGATAAAGAAAAACACTTAAAGAAACATTGAACAAATTTACTTTCAAAGGAGGAAGAATCAGGTAATTTCACTGGTCTCTAAGAGGTATCAGACAATTGAGAATACAACAAAAAAATGGCTAAGAATGGTAGCAATGACAAATTTGAATGGAATTTGGTTGGCTAAGGGGCAACGCAGGCTCTAAGGGGAGACAGTGCGTTGCAATGCACCCCTGAGTGGGAGACAGTACACTGTGTCTTGACCAACAGTGCGTTGGGCGCAACAGTGATCGAAAATGCAAGCTACAGAACACACTTCTAATGCAATTCTTTCATTCAAAAGTCTAATAACTTAATGTAGATGCTATTGATGAGTATTAACAGAGGCAAAAACGCCAGGGACGATAGGAAATTGCCCTAAGGAGTCGTCAATTTGTTATGCAGAATTGTGATCTACGGATAAATCAAATTCCCTAAGTGTGGTGCTAGGCACTTAGAACAACAAATGAAAGACTTTGTTAACACTTTCTCTAAAATAAGCAGACACACAAAATGATAGAAGAACCTACTTGAAATCCAAGTGCTTCTCCTTCTCCTTTTGTCGCTTTTGTTGTTGCCTTCAATCCAACTCAGATCGCCAGATTGATTCCTGCAAACATAAACAAAGAACAAAAAACAATGCTACAATATACAGATGCCTACTTATCTTAATCACTCAAATCGATTAGATGTGAAACATATATATCATTCAAGAATCCATTGCATGAGAAATAGAAACTTAAAGAGATACATATATGGGAAAATGAACAACAATATTTATTAAAGAGTAGAAGGGAGAGGTTACAACCAATGATCGATTTGATGCGACTAGCTCTAGCTTCATCCCAGCCTCATCACATCCAACATCACACCAACAGCATATCAATACTTTCAGTCTCTCAAATGAGAATTCAACAACATTTCTTTATCAAAATTATTCCTTCCCTAGCACTAGGATTTGTGCTCAATTTATAGGGAAACTGATGGTAGTTTCTCAATGAATGACTTTCTAATAATAGGCAAGACATGCTCCCAAGTTTATAGGTGTTATATGGACACTTGGATTCAAATTTTGACACTTATAGACTCTTTTAGAAGGCACTGACCATGTGCAGATTTTGGAACAATGAGAATTTCGCTCCCAATTGACCAACACACTCTTGAATGTCGGGAAGTGCATTGCAGTGCACCCTTGAATGGAAGATGCTGCATATGCAACACAGTTAGTCCCTTTAGAGGCAACGTTGGTGAGCTCATAAGTGATATAACATATACTTCAAACCTTGGAAATCTCACAATAAAAGCCATGAATGATTTGTTCTTCTCTTAGGGCATATAGCCACTGAAATGTAAGGGGATGATATACCCTATTTCACTGGTCTTGGGGATGATGTACAATTTGACCAGGTCATTGGGGATGATGCCCAAATTGCCCTATAACAAGGGGGGGGGGGTGAATCATTATTTCTTATCAGTTAGCACTTTTTAAATCTTTTCAGAGCATTAGTTAATCTTCAATTATTATTGATGTTTATCCAGTAACAACAGTAAACAATAGAACACAATAGGCACACGAATTTGAGGTGGAAAACCCCCTCCGGGTCAAAAACCACCGAACGCTTTTCCAATAAATTCTTTAATCTTTAGCCCCAATTGAAATGAAGGGTACAACTGCCTAGAATTCTAGAAATGCATTCTTCTCCAACTCCCACTCGCAGGACGCCCCAACACCCTGGTTTCTTCAGTAGTCAACTGAATGGATGCCCCAACATCCTAGACCAACCTACCACCCTGAAGTGTTCACTGGCTCCAACCTGTAAGTGACTTCATGCACCAACCTAGAACCTCCCTGCCACCCTATAATGATTAGAAATAAGACGAGTGTGGACTCCCATACTAGGGACAATGATCCACGATACAATATGATTCACAATGGTTTTCTTGAACTAGACCAATCACCCAATCACGCTATGACCTGCAACCCAACCATAAATTTATCCAATAATGACACTTATACCTCCCAACAATGCCTCTCCAACTCTAGGTAGATTGACTCTTTTACAATTTTACGATGATGATTTTTACAGTTCTGACTTTTGACACGACCTGATACTTGACTTGACACTGCTTCTTTGAACACTAGCAGATGCTGAGGTAATGTTGTGCTTGCTTCAAGTAATGGCACTTTGGCGTTGCATTGTCCTTTTAGTATGTGCCTGAGTTGTCCTATTGTGTCCTCCTACCTACACATGCAAGACCCAAACCAATATACGAACAAAATACTTACACTGTCCTGCAAACTATATGTTAGAGAAATATTCAAAATTCACATGTAAATACGTTCAACATTTATGAACAAAATCCAATCAAATATACAAACAAAATACTTACACTGTCCTGCAAAAAAACATGTCAGAGATGATAGTCGAATTAAAATTCAAACACTAATCATACATACCTTGTTGTAGCAGACTTACCCTTGTTTGTTGATGTGTTGTCCTTATTGCAGTGATCCTTGAATGCATATTTTTTCTTGCCTTCTATAAGCTCAATATTGAATCTGTTGTATCTGTGTAATTTCATATCTCCAAGGTATGAAATTTCGTCTGGTGGTAGCCTTCTGAGTCCTCTTTCCAATCCCATAGGTTTGATCAACATTGAATTCTTCAAGAAATAGTTATGTCGAATCTCCTACGATGACCTGATTATAGACTAGTTCAGTAGAGCGAATTTGTACGAAGTGTCACGTGTCACTGTTTTAACCTTTGGTCCTAAAAACTATACACAACACACTATAGCCCGTCCTCTTGCTGTCACGTTTTACGAAATTTGAATCCAATGCTCAGAGAGAAAGTTATGATGATTTTCCCAAGGTCACCTATTTTACTTGAAATTCGAGAGCCTGCAAAAACCCTAACTTCCTCAGATCATATTTCTGAAAATATAGCAAAAAAATATTTGACATTCGAACACGAGCTTCATTAGGATTTTTCCCAAATGGGTTTTTATTTTAAGCATCTGAAGCTTTGCAGAAAACATGTTATAGAGAAAACTCCACAATGACCTGTTATAAGTAGCGAAATCCTTACATGAGGAGGATATGAGGGTCACAATTTATATAAATGCTTAGGTTGAAAGGGTATTCAACAAGTGAACGGTGGAGGGATTTTAGGAGCTTAAATATTTATTAATTGTTGACAATTCAATGACCACAACCAATGATTAGTGTCATGCCACAAACCCATGGGGTTTTAGCCCACTAACGGGAGTTACTAACTTCAAACACGAATATCTCTCAAACCGTGAAGAATTACGTGGCATGCCATATATCAACAAAAACATCACGACAAGTAGAAAACATCCAAAATATCCTTGAATCCGAATAGAGTAATTTGTCAAGTCAAAATTCCTATGCAAGATCGGTGTAGCCCCTGGTGCTGCTTGGGTTGACATCAATGACAACCATTGATCAACAATCTCCCCCTTTGGCATTGATGGCAACACAAGTACTCCCCCTGCGATCATGACTCCTCTTCCTACAACATTATCTCCCCCTTTGTCATCAATGGCAAAGGGTAACTCACCTTGACAAACGTCATCCTGCGGACCTGTACACACCTCAACTCCCCCTTTTTTTACTTAGTTAGATAAGAGAAAGATTCTAATGAGAACTTGGGAGAATCCCAAGCTTTAGGGAAAGATACTCAAATGCTTCACGAGGTAATAGTTTGGTAAAGGTGTCAGCAATTTGTTCCTTTGTGCCAACATATTCAAGATTTATATTCTTTTCGGTGACCTGCTTTCTAACAAAATTATATTTGATCGGAATGTGCTTTGTTCTGGAATGCATCACAGGATTCTTGGAGATACTTATGGCACTGGTGTTATCAAAAAAGATGGGAATAGGCTCATCAAAATTGACTTGAAGATCTTGCCAAGTTTGCTTCATCTAGAAAACTTGAGTACAACACGCTATTGCCGCGATATATTCTGCTTTTGCTGTGGATAACGAGATTGAAGACTGCTTTTTACTTAACCATGAAACAAGGCAACCACCTACATAGAATGCTGCTCCACTGGTACTCTTTTTATCATCAACGCTTCCTGCCCAATCTGCATCTGTATAAGCTTGGATAACTAGATTATTTCCTTTGGGATACCATAAACCATATTTCGTTGTGCCCTTAAGATATCAGAGAATTCTTTTGACGACAATAATATGAGATTTTTTTGGTGTAACTTGGGATCTTGCTACTTGTCCAACTGCCTGCACTAAGTCTGATCGAGAATCTGTCACATATAGAAGACTGCCAATCATAGATCTATACAACTTATGGTCTACATCCTTTGACGAATCATCTAAACTTAACTTGCAACCTGTTACCATTGGGGTAAGGACAGGCTTGCAATCTTCCATCTTGAATTTCTTGAGCATTTCCTTGATGTACTTGGTTTGATATATAAATATTCCTTTATCCTGCTGAGATAACTGAAGCCCTAAAATGTATGTCAGCTCACCAAGTAGAGACATTTCAAACTCACTTTGCATCTTTCTGGCAAAGTTTTTACTTAATTTGTCATCATTGCTTCCAAAAATTATATCGTCTACATATACCTCGATAATTGTTAGGTTATCTTGATCCACTTTCACATAGAGATTGTTGTCAGTGCTTCCTTTCTTGAATCCTTGTTGATGTAGATTTTCATCAAAAAGATCATACCAAGCTCTAGGAGCTTGCTTGAGATGATATAGTGCCTTCTTTAATTTGCATACATTGTCTTCCTTTTCAGAGAGCAAAAAACCTTCGGGTTGTTCAATGTAAACTTCTTCATCCAATTCACCATTTAGAAAGGTTTACTTAACATCCATTTGGTAGACATTGATTTTTCTCGAGTATGCATAAGTGAGAAACATTCTAATAGCTTCCATTCTAGCAACGGGAGAAAATGTTTCTTCAAAATCAATTCCTTCAACTTGTGCATATCCTTTGCAGACTAATCTTGCCTTATTCTTGGTAACCTGTCCATCCTCATTCAATTTGTTTCTGAAGACCCATTTAGTTCCAATAACATTTTTATTGGTTCCCAAGTATCGTTCTTCTCAATTTGATCCAGTTCCTCATTCATAGCTGCTATCCAATGTTCATCTTGACTAGCTTCCTCAAAATTGCTAGGCTCAAAAGTTGCTAAAAAAGCAAGGTGGGCTTGTTGTGATGAGTGAAGTTGTTGACTTCTTTTGGTTCCAATTCCTTCATTTATGTTTCCGATGATTTGATTTGACGGATGATTCTTTTGACACCATTATTTTAAAGCTTTTGAAGAATTTTCTTGTACATCCTGTTGATCATTTCTTATTTCCTCTTCGTTGACTATTGTTTCCTTATTTGATTGGTCTTGTTCTGGAGCTTCTTCTTCATCCTTCACAACTTCTCCCTTAGATCCCTTAGATTTTCTTGAAGGGACAATCTCATCGTCATCCTTTGTAACACAATCTTCATCAAAAGTAACATTTATGCTTTCCACTATTTGTTTTCGCCTCAAATTGTAGCATTTATAAGCCTTCCTTTTGCGTGAATAACCAATGAAAATATCTTCATCGACAAAAGAATCGAACTTGCCCAATTTTTTATCTTCTCTTTTGATGTAGCATTTTCTTCCAAATATTTTGAATTACTTGGTGTTAGCCAGTCTTCCTTTCCATAATTCGTATGGAGTCATGTTACAATTGTTCCTTAGCAAACCTCTGTTTATAATGAATACAACTGTATCGATTGCTTGAACCCAAAATTTATCATCTAATTTTGAGTGATTTAACATTGTTCTGGCCATTTCTTGTACAGTTCTATTTTTTCTTTCAACAACTCCATTTTGCTGCAGTGTTCTGGCTATTGAGAATTGCCTTTTTATTCCATTTTCATCACAATATTTCTTAAATACCTTTGAAGTGAATTCTCTGCCATTATCTAATCTCAGACATTTGGTCTTCAAATCAGTTTCATTTTCGACCAATTCCTTGTAGATTCTAAAACATTCGAATGCCTCAGTCTTTTTCTTAAGAAGCTGACAATTGTCATTCTGGTGTAATCATCTATCATTAGCATAAAATATAATTCTCCATCTAAATCTTTTGTTCTCATAGGACCACATAGATCAATATGTACTAATTCCAATGGATGTGATGCAAAGTGTTCTTTTGTTTTGAACTAAACTTTTGTCTACTTGTCGTGCCGACAAGATTCACATATCGCATTGGTGGGTTTTGAAATTTTAGGCATTTCTCTTATTGCTTCCTTCTTTCTAATCCTGACCAAATTATCGAAATTTATATGTCCCATTCGTTTGTGCCATAACCAAATTTCGTCTTCTTTCGCCAAAAATCACCTTGTATGTGTCTCATCCAAAATATATATGTCATTTGGAGCTCTGCTTGTTGTAGCCACAATTTTATCGAACTTTCCTTTCCTGATTTCACATTTCTTAGAGTTAAATAGCATCATGTGTACTTGATCGCACATTTGTCCAACACTGAGAAAATTGTGATTCATATTTTCAACCAACAACACATCTTTCTCTAATGCATTCTTGCTTCCAAGTGTGACTGTACCTACTCCTATGATGTTTGAAGACCCATCATTTCCAAAATACGATGTTCCACCCTTCTTTTCCTTCAAGGATATGAACTTATTTCTATCTCCAGTCATATGAGTCAAGGAACCACTATCAACATACCAAACATTTCTGTTGCTTTAAGCCTTGAGAGCGATAGCACATTTTTCAGTCTTCTTTTTCCATATTTATTCATTCTGATTTTGCAAGAATTACTTTGAGGAAATTCCAAGTCTACAATCTTTAGCCAGGTGTCCAAAATTGTTACATTTGTAACATTCGACATCATCTCTCAAATGATCAAATCTATTAATATTATTTTGAGTTCCGAAATATCCATTTCTGAAAGATCTCCCAAAACTATATTTATTCCAAACATATGTGTGACATTCTATAGCTCTATGTCCAATCCTTCCACATGAATAACAATGACCATAGAAGATAGGTTGATACCTGGGAGGAAATCTTCTTCGAGGAATTGTCTTCCATGGTTCTTCCTGCGAGTCCTGGTCTCTTGAGTTGGCTGGAAGGTCTACCTGATTGTTCGATTTTTCATATCCAACTTCCTTTGTTGTCATAGAAGGACTTGGCTCCTTTTCAGATTTTTCTTTGTAACCAAGACTAGTCTTGTCACTATTTGATCATTGATTGTTGAGGATTTCTTCCAATGCTTTGGAGCTGTTGGTGTAGTTTTGAAGAGTTTTTCCATTTTTTACTTGCTTTCAAAGAGAAACTATTTCAGCTTGCAATGCTTCTCTTTCCTTTTTTCTTTCCTTTAATTCTTCGTTGAGCAATTCTTCAACTCGTTTGTATTCTTCAACCTTGATTTTAAGATTTAGGACATGTTCCCTTTCTATCTTTAATTCGTCTTCAAGAGTGTTGACATGCTTCTTCTTGACGTTTAGCTCTTTGATAACCCTGATCACTTTGTTTTGAAATTCAACCTCAGTCATCTCTTCTTCTTCGTCTCCTTCTTTGTCATATGCTTCTTGCTTATTATGCTTCGCCATAAACAATACTCTTTCGTTGATTTCTTCTTCGTTATCACTGCCTTCATCAGATAAGGAGCTATCTTCTATGGAGAAGAAACTCTTGTTAAGCCATTTCTTCTTGCCTTGCTTGTTGAACTTCTTCAAGCCTTTCTTTCCTTTTGTAACAACCTCATTTTTGTGAGGACACTTGGCTGCAAAATTCCCAACCTCACCACAATCAAAACATATCAATGTAAGTTTACCTTTGAATTTCCCTGTACATGTTCTCATTTTTTGTGTGACATAGGGAAATTCTTTATCTGAAAATTCTTCTTCATCTTCCTTTTCTTCTTCCTTACATCTACAAGTTTTCGCTTTCGGAGTATGCTTGTCCTTACTAGTTTTCTTGGATGCGGCAAATGTTGTTTCTAGGTGAGATGTGTCGTCCTCTTCTTCAATCCTCATTTCATATGTCGTAAGAACTCCATGCAATTCATCTTTGTTGAGATTGGCTAGATTCGAACTATATTCCAAGACAGATAGATACCTTTGGGTTGAATCTTGCTGGCAAGGTTCTAAGGATCTTTGCGACAACAATTTTCATGTCGACAGGTTCTCCCAAACCTTCCAATGCATTTGTTATTTCATCAACACACTGTAAGTATGCATCAATATTTTCATCTTCCTTCATTTTGAGTTGCTCAAATTTTTCCCTGTAAATTTGAAGCTTTGCTTCATTCACGTTTGGGTCACCTGCATATATATTCTCAAGCTTGCCCCATACTTCTTTAGTAGTTTTGCAACTCAGTACCTTAAGATAGACAGATTCGATAAGCCCACTGATAATGAGATCTTTAGCCCTTGCATCATATACCATATTTTTCTTTCCTTGTTCATCTTGGGTCGCTGTAAAGCCTTTTTCAATGATTTCCAATACTTCGTATCCTTGCGCCAACAAATGAACCTGCATTCTTCCTCTCCAAAGTGTGTAGTTATTTCCATTGAACAGAGGAACTCTATTCTTAGTATACTCCATGACCTCCTTCCAGTTGTTAGATTGTTATTGATGGAACCAAGCTCTGATACCAATTGTTGAAAACACTAAGAGGGGGAGGGGGAGGAGGAGAGGGAGGGGGGTGTGGGCGTGTAGGGTGAATTAGTATTTCTCATCAATTAGCACTTTTTAAATCTTTTCAGAGCTTTAGTTAATCTTCAATTATTCTTGATATTTATCCAGTAACAATAGTAAACAATAGAACACAATAGGCACATGAATTTTAGGTGGAAAACCCCCTCCGATCAAAAACCACCGAACGCTTTCCTAATAAATTCTTTAATCTTCAGCCCCAACTGAAATGAAAGGTACAATTCCTAGAATTCTAGAAAATCATTCTTCTCCAGCTCCCACTGGAAGGATGCCCCAACACCTTGGTTTCTTCAGTAGTCCGCTGAATGGATGCCCCAACATCCTAGACCTACCTACCACCCTAAAATGTTCACAGGCTCCAACCTGTAGGTGCCTTCATGCACCAACCTAGCACCTCCCTGCCACCCTATAATGATCATAAATAAGACAAGAGTGTGGACTCTCGTACCAGGGACAATGATCCACGATACAATATGATTCACAATGATTTCTTGAACTAGATCAATCACACTATAACCTGCAACCCAACCATAACATTATCCAACAATGACACTTGTACCTCCCAACAATGCCTCTCCAACTCTAGGAAGATTGACTCTTTTACAATTTTATAATGATGATTTTTACAATACTGAATTTTGACACGACGTGATACTTGACTTGACACTGCTTCTTTGAACACTAGCAGTTGCTGAGGTATTGTTGTGCTTGATTCAGGTAATGGTACTTTGGCATTGCATTGTCCTTCTAGTATGTGCCTGAGTTGTCCTATTGTGTCCTCCTTCCTACACATGCAAGACCCAAACTAATATACAAACAAAATACTTACACTGTCCTGCAAACTATATGTCAGAGAAATATTCAAAATTCAAATGTAAATACGTTCAACATTTATGAACAAAACCCAATCAAACATACATACAAAATAATTACACTATCTTACAAAAACACATGTCAAAAATGATATTTAAATTAAAATTCAAACACTAATCATACGTACCTTTTTGTAGCAGACTTACCCTTGACTGTTGATGTGTTGTCCTTACTGCAATGATCCTTGAATGCATATTTTTTCTTGCCTTCTAGAAGCTTGATATTGAATCTGCTGTATATGTGTAATTTCAGATCTTCAAGGTCTAAAATTTCGTCTTGTGGTAGCCCTCTGAGTCCTCTTTCCAATCCCATAGGTCTAATCAACATTGGATTCTTCAAGAAATAGTTATTCTTAATCTCCTATGATGGCCTGATTATAGATTGGTTCAATAGAGCGAACTTGTATGAAGTGCCACATGTCACTGTTTCAACCTTTGTTCCTGAAAACGATACATAACAAACTAAAGCCTGTCCTATTGCTGTCACTTTTTATAAAAATTGAATCCAATTCTCATAAAGAAAGTTATGATGATTTTCCCAAGATCGCCCGTTTGACATGAAATTCGGGAGCCTGCGAAAACCCCAACTTCCTCAGATCATATCTCTGAAACTTCGGACACAAGCTTCATCAGGATTTCACCCAAATGGGTTTTTAGTTTCTGTTTCTGAAGCTTCGCAGCAAAAAAATTATAGTGAAAATGCCACGATGGCTTGTTATAAGTAGCGAAATCCTTACATGAGGAGGATATGATGTAATATCCCAAAAATGGATTCTTCAGCAGATCATGCCTGAAAAACGCATTCTTCAGTTATGATGGCTTCAACTATCATATAATATGTCTGAAAATTCTCAGCAACCAAAAGAAATAACAGCAGCAACCTTTACTCATCTTTTAATGGCAAAAAGGCGGGGAAAAGTGAGGAGTTTGGCCCTAAAATGAGTGTATAAAGAAATCTGCATAAAATGACGTCTCAAGGTTCTGGGATATGTTATAATAGGTCAAGAGGGACTTCCATGTCGAATCTCAGCTCAAACAAAGGCATTTTTCTAAGTTAAACAGTTCCTCCTTCCCGACTAGTCAATAAAAACCCTGATTTCCCAAGACTTTTAATATGCAGAAATTTTCTGAAGCAAGGGCAACGTATTTTCTGAAGGAATATGATGTATAATACTATAAATAATCAGCGAATTAGTTTTATAACAAGGCATAGGCTTTCCTCAAGGTTAAACAACAGTTTTATATAGAAAACCCCTCAAGATAGAGGTGCCGCAAGACAAAGATTGATCCAGAAACCCTTCAGCGTTTTCTCCAAGAGGCGGAAGCTTATATTTATTATATTACAGATCTGAAACTGATAAATACATGAAAACAGAGATCTATAATGTGACAAAATGCCCAAAGGGCTCTTTATTACTTTCCCCTTGGGGATTTCAGCAATACATGAAAATGCCGGAGCAGATCTGAGTTTTACTGTAGCCGATCTGAAGAATGACTCAGAATTTCTGAAGAAAACTTCAGTATCAGATCAGAAATATACTTGGATTGGTTGGCCAATCCAAGGATCACCCTCAATCAGAGATCTAACTCCAAAATGATGCCAAAACCCTTGGAACGCTGCTCCCTCAGCAATAACGCAGATTTGGGGAAAGAACTGCGCAGTATACCATGAAGAACATATAGGCTTGATGCCAAGATCTGATAATAAGCTCCAATATCTCCCAATCTGATCCTCCAAAGGAAAGAGAAGCTCTCCCTCTGAAAAACAAGAGAAAGAGGTGGTGTCGTAAGTCACCACGGCAACACCCTACAACACAGTATTACGCTGCTGCAGCAATAACGCTGTCCTGGAGGATGATGCTAAGAAAATAACCTTGCCTGAGCAGGCACTCGAAGTCCCCCGAGGCTAAGGGTGAGATCTCCGCACGGAGACACTCAGTGCACTAAACAGTGCAGCAGACGGGCTAAACAGCCAGCGTGCCAAAGAAAGACAAATGTCTCACTCAATAATCAATAATCCAAGAATCCAAGCATGCTCAAATGAGGAGGCTCCTCCATCTTTAATAGTGTTGGTTTCCCTCCAAAACCCAATGTAGCCTCTCTCTCTCCTCCACATCCTTATCCTTATCCACATTCTCATCCTTATCTGAACAGAAGCTTGGAGAAACTTCTAAAGTGTACATAGGCCCCCTCCTCCACGTGGTGTTGGGTCCCCCCTTGACTCCCACTTAAGTCACAACGTTGTGCTACTAGGTGGATGTCTTATTTCATTTAAGTGAGTTTAGACCCTCTTTACTCACTTTTTATTTACTTACAAACTATAGGTGGAAAAATAAACAAAATAGAATATTTCAATTTGCTATCGCAAATTAAGAATATTACAGTCCCCCCCGGCAGAATGTTGCTTGCCCTCAAGCAACTGCCTGAACAACTCTCCACCGATACTGCAAAATATGCCTGGGTCCCAGATGCGCCACTGAATCTCCCCTGAAATCTGCATCATCCTGATATGAAGGGATCTCTCAATGCCAAGATCCCAAACTGATCTCTCATGGTACTAGTCAACCAATGAAGACCATGACTCCTGCTGTGCTGTATCTGTCACGGTGTAAGCTGTCCCATCGACTGTGTACCAACTCATCTCCTCTCTCCACTCAAGGCATGGAGTCTGGAATATGATGAGGAACATCTCCCTCATGTGGATCCTCCATCTCCAAGCAATCATCCAAACAAAATGAGCCACCTCCCAACAAGGCAACTCCTGAAAATCTCCTTCCACCTCGAGCTCCGGTAATGAAGGTGGGTTGAAAGTCTGATCTTGGCAAGCATCATAGCTTACCCCATGCTGTCCTTCTCTCCATTCATGAAAAGTGTAGAGTGTATGCTGATCTTGGGCTGCAAAATCATTGCCCTCCAATGGCAAAGTGAAGAAAAATCCTCCAAAGAAGGTTCCTCCAACAATGAAGAACAGGCTGGCCCAAAACAATTCATCCATGAAGAATAGGACATGTGCATCATGGATCATCCTAATGAGATGTTTGGTGAAGGTGTTACATGAGGATACATAATGCAAACAATCTCTCACAAGGATACAATGTAGTCTCATCCACTGCAACTTCAGAAAATTACATGGCAAGCAATGTACAATATTCATCACATCTACTAATGGATAGTAAATGGCTGAATATGACAACAACATAAGACCAAACACTTGCCCATGGTTGTACAATGGATGACTATCAATCTCATGGCCCACCTCAAAATAGAACGCATATGTAGTAGCGGTGGCCATGCCTCCTCCCATGCTCCCATTAGAACATGTAGTGCAGAAATTGTGAGAATTCTTCCCACTCAAAGACACATCCAGCTCATGTGTCTCCCTCATAATCAAGCCTCCCATACAAATCTGATCTATATCAGCAAATGAAGACATGATCAACAGCAAAATGAAGGAAATGCTGAAGGTCTCATGTGGTGCAAGAAGGTACCAACAACTTCCCCAACAAGTACAGCGCAGTTTTACAAGTTGCTGCTTGATAAGAGTACAAGGCAAAATGTTTATGTTAAATATGCATGTCTTCATATAATACATGATATAGTGCTGCAAATGAACATACATGAGGTGATAAAACATTTTCCGAAAGCCAAAAAAGAGATGGTTGCCTCCATCATGTAGATTGCCCCAATAAAACTCATGGAGCAATATGACAAGCTTGCCCCCTTGTGAAGCAATGCACTGCATAGGAATGGAAAGAGTGTACAAGACAAACTCCTCACCATATGTTGGAAGTAAGATGGTACATGGATCCATAAATGAGTCCTCCATAGTGTTTTGGCATGCTATGAAGAAAAATGAACCATGTGCTACAAGAAGATAATCCTCCTTATGCTTGGAAATCCAAGTTAAGAAGAATATGCCATAGTGATAAATGTCTCTATCATCATTACCTCCTCTAAGTGCAAAAAATATGAAGTGATCCTGGGACCTATGGGTTATAGATCCACCATATCTCTGCTGCGCACACTTCATCCATAAATATCTGCACCAAGGTGACAATGCTGTGAGCTCATGCAAGTAAGCTCCTGTCAATACAAAGCTCTGTTCTTTGACATGCTCCTTGTCAAAGACTCTTCTAACAATGCTGCAACAAATGTGGAACACCTCCCAGGATGGAAGTGCTTCCAAGCCATCATCAAAGATCAAGGAGATAGTGCCATCTCCTCCTCCTGCAACATCATGCAAAGTGTGAGAGCAAATCTGCCCTTGCTCTCCCAAGCAAAGCAACAAGACATTTTGTTGCCTCCCCATACTTCCATCATACCAATCATGTGATGAAGACACAATGAATGACATGAGTAACACATCAACACCATGCATCCATACTCTATGCTGCTCAATGATGCAAGTATCCATCCATCTTTTCCCCATCCTCCTACTCTTAGGAAGAGTGTTTGCCAAGTGATGGCCAAACTCTTTCAAGAGTAACCAGCGCAGCCAAGCGTCCTGCTGCCTGGTGTCATAGATCTGCAAGTAGCCTCCTAGCTCCTTGCTCATCAACCACATCCACTCAATCACTTGTGGATGCCTTCTTCTTCTCCTCATCCTGGTATTCCTCCCATGAGGGCTACCATCCTCCCTAATCAAGTTTCTGACTTTGCACTTCATGGGATCTTAAAATTTAAACTTCTCAAGGATCAATGAGACCCTATCAAGAATCAAATAGGTGGTAGGCAAAAACCTCCCATCATGATGTGTATGGCTCAATGGATGTCCAACACAAGCATGAGAGATGTTATCCATCCTAAGATGTCCTCCATATTCTATCTGCTCTTGTGAGAAGGGAATGAAAGCATTGCATTTCATGGTGTGAAGTGCATATCCAATGAGATCTCTCCTTGAGACCTCCCTCTCATCCATAGTCTTCCAAAACCAATGAGGTCTTGGATCTGAAAGTAGAAGTTTCTCTTTGAGCTGAGAGGAGCTCATTGAGAAATTGTCATTTTGAAGGGAGAAAGGATTTCTCACTCCAAGATGTCTACCATCCATCTTCAAGGCTTCAAACCCCAACCTCCAATGTAATGTACAATCCAACAATGGCTCATGAGAATGATGGTTCGATTCCTCCTTGAGTGTTTCCATGTTGCACAGCGCAGTGCAACCAGGCTGCTCTAGAGTAGCAATGAGATTTGACCCTTGATCTACAAGAGTCCCATCCTCAAAAGTGTTGGCTGCCCCAACTGTCGATGCATGTGGCTGCTCCTCCACAAGTGTGACAGTGTTTCCACAAGCCTCCTCAAGAGGTGATGTGATCTCTTCTTCTCGATAATTGGAAGCGCATGGTACTTCCTCTTCTTTTTCTTCATTCTTCTTGACCTTCTCAAAGGTGGATGTATCTTTTCTAGATCTGAAAAAGAAATAACTATCCTTTTTCACCGTTCCGGTCCTCTTGGGCTTAGACTCATATGGACTAGTGGATCCCTCATGCATGGGAAGAGGTGATCTCCCAGTAGTACGCTGCAAATCTGAACTCTGTATGCTAGAAACTCCATCCTCTCTGAGCTGACAGTAATCTTTGAAAGGCAAAATTGCTTTTAAGTCTTCCCCCATGGACTTCCATTCTCTGAAATAATCTTCAAGAGGTATATGACCATGTTACCTCGGTACTTCAGGTAAGAATGTAGGCATTGTGATCCTCATATTTTCCATAGATAACCAGCTCAGAACTATGCTCTAATACCACTGTAATATCCCAAAAATGGATTCTTCAGCAGATCATGCCTGAAAAACTCATTCTTCAGTTATGATGGCTTCAGCTATCATATAATATGTCTTAAAATTCTCAGAAACCAAAATAAATAACAGCAGCAACCTTTACTCAGCTTTTAAGGGCAAAAAGGCGGGGAAAAGTGAGGATTTTGGCCCTAAAATGAGTGTATAAGGAAATCTGCGTAAAATGACGTCTCAAGGTTATGGGATATGTTAGAATAGGTCAAGAGGGACTTCCATGTCGAATCTCAGCTCAAACAAAGGCGTTTTCCTAAGTTAAACAGTTCCTCCTTTCCGACTAGTCAATAAAAACCCTGATTTCCCAAGACTTTGAATATGTAGAAATTTTATGAAGCAAGGGCAGCGTATTTTATGAAGGAATATGATGTATAACACTATAAATAATCAGAGAATGAGTTTTAGAACAAGGCATAGGCTTTCATCAAGGTTAAACAACAGTTTTATATAGAAAACCCCTCAAGATAGAGGTGCCGCAAGACAAAGATTGATCCAGAAACCCTTCAGCGTTTTCTCTAGGAGGCTGAAGCTTATATTTATTATATTACAAATCTAAAACTGATAAATACATGAAAACAAAGATCTATAATGAGACAAAATGCCCAAAGGGCTCTTTATTACTTTCCCCTTGGGGATTTCAGCAATACATGAAAATGCCGGAGCAGATCTGAGTTTTACTGCAGCAGATCTGAAGAATGACTCAAAATTTCTGAAGCAAACTTCAGTATCAGATCAGAAATATACTTGGATTGCATACCATGAAGAACATATAGGCCTAATGCCAAGATCTGATAATAAGCTCCAATATCTCCCAATCTGATCCTCCAAAGGAGAGAGAGGCTCTCCCTCTGAAAAACAAGAGAAGGAGGTGGTGTCGTAAAGTCACCACGGCAACACCCTACAACACAGTATTACGCCGCTGCAGCAATAACGCTGTCCTGGAGGATGATGCTAAGAAAATAACCTTGCCTGAGCAGGCACTCAAAGTCCCCCGAGGCTAAGGGTGAGATCTCCGCACAGAGACACTCGGTGCACTAAACAGTGCAGCAGACGGGCTAAACAGCCAGCGTGCCAAAGAAAGACAAATGTCTCACTCAATAATCAATACTCCAAGAATCCAAGCATCCCCCAAATGAGGAGGCTCCTCCATCTTTTATAGTGTTGGTTTCCCTCCAAAACCCAATGTAGCCTCTCTCTCTCCTCCACATCCTCATCCTTATCCACATTCTCATCCTTATCTGCGCAGAAGCTTGGAGAAACTTCTAGAGTGTACATAGGCCCCCTCCTCCACATCGTGTTGGGTCCCCCCTTGACTCCCACTTAAGTCACAACGTTGTGCTACTAGGTGGATGTCTTATTTCATTTAAGTGAGTTTAGACCCTCTTTACTCACTTTTTATTTACTTACAAACTATAGGTGGAAAAATAAACAAAATAGAATATTCCAATTTGCTGTCGCAAATTAGGAATATTACATATGAGGGTCACAATTTATATAAATGCTTAGGTTGAGAGGGTATTCAACAAGTGAACGTTGGAGGGATTTTAGGAGCTTAAAAAATTATTAATTATTGACAATTCAATGACCACAACCAATGATTAGTGTCATGCCACAACCCCATGGGGTTTTAGCCCACTAACTGGGGTTACTAACTTCAAACACGAATATCTCTCAAATCGTGAAGAATTATGTGGCATGCCATATATCAAAGGAAACATCTCGACTAGTAGAAACCATCGAAAATATCCTTGACTCAGAATAGAGTAAGTTGTCAAATCAAAATTCCTATGCAAGATCGGGGTAGTCCTTGGTGCTGCTTGGGTTGACATCAATGACAACCACTGACCAAAAAACACAATGGATAGCTCAAGTGGCAGATAATGGTAGCACATCGAGCTATCAGGTGGCTGCAAGGGGTTGTTGGCTATCAGCTGGAGACAAATCTAGGAGAAAATTTCTCCTATAGGTGTCACCCACAGGTGGTGGGTAACATCTGGCTCCAACTGGGACATGAGATCTCAGTAGAGTGCACGAACCGTGTACTCAAACAAGGAAGTCATGAGAACACTAGAAATCTCTTGGGACTGTAGACCTGTTACCTGCACATCACAGACAAGCAAATGGGGGAAACATGTGTCGAAGACATACTTGGATCGCCCGTGCTTTTGTTAGCCAATAAAACCAAGTAGGAAATAAAATCTACTCTAAGGTGAAAATCTAATCTAAATGCACCTAATCTAGCATGAGAACATAATATGATATTAGGTTCTAATGCAAAAATCAAGATGCAATGCACCCTATTGTAATGTGCATGTGACATTATGCAAGTGCTAAGTATAATCATAGAGACAAAGCAACCAAGACATCATAAGATCAATGTAAAAACATTTTCCCCTATGATTACTCATGCAATAAGTCTAAGAGCAAAGACAAGAACAATCACATGGAAGGTCACGAGGCAGGAGGTAGGAAAATATGATATCCATATATTATAGAAGAGAGCCATGGACGAAGGGATGGACACCAGCTTGGGGAGTCGGGTCCTCTCCTATAAAAAAGAATGGATTATCCGATAATTGAACTCATGAACTCTCTATCATGATCCTTCTTAGTGGTGTTAGGCCTTATGGTTGCTTTGAAGTCAATGCAGGAGGGAAAAGGAGGAGAGTGGCATGAAGGAGCATGATCAATACATTGATCTTGGAAATGATCATCCTCAGGAAGGGGAAAAGACTCATAACTAAGGATCATATAAAAAGGGGTGAGCAATGATTCATTGATGAAATAACTCTACTCATAGGATCATAAAGAAGGCGATGAGAAGCAAGGTCCCTATTGATGTCGTCATCAATATCATAGGTAGGACCCTCACCAAAGCAACAATCAATCACTTCCCATCGCCTTTCTTCCCAGAAGGGAAAATAATCATCTTCCTTTTCAAGGTTATATATATATATATATATATCATTATAAGTAGTGTTCTGGAGAAAGGGAAGACCAACCTCACTCTCATCCTCCTTCTCAGTATCATAAATAGGCTCTTTGTCGAAATATTGGTTGTTGATATCTCACTTCCCCTGGTTTATATGTAAGAAACCACAAATGCAAACCTCAAGGGGAGCCACAATGCCCATATCCACTAGATATTCATTAAGCACCCCTTCTAGAATGAGAGGCCCCACTTCATCATGTTCATCCTTGTGGACTTGGGCTTCTATAAGGCCTTCATTTATACTATATTCGTACCCAATTCCCCAATCCATAGATTCCTCATTTGATCGGTTATCATGATCTTCTTTATAATCATCCCACTCTTCATCACTAGGCAGGTAGAGCTCCTCCTATTTTCTCTTTTCTCGAAGAATATGACCCAAAGTATCTTCTAGAAAATCCTAGTAACATAGTTCAAGGAGCAGGGCATTGGTAGGATTTATTTTATATTCTTGTCACATATCATAGAGCTTGGCTCCTTGTTGACAAAATTGGGAATGGAGATATTTGGCTCTATATCCTTCTACCAACTTCCGACAATATTTATTATATTCATCCATTCTTTCCTGCAATATTTGGCAGCTTTCGGGATCCTGATCTTCATCATCATCCCCAGAGGGCATGCTTTCCTCTTCTTTATTACCTTCACTATTGATCTCATCTTGATGATTCAGAAAGGGGGTTTCCTTTTCCTCATTTTCTTGAGCACTATGAGGACCACTTTCCCTCTCTTGGTTGTCATCCCATCCTTTTCAGAAAATATCTTCAAATTGATCAAAATTGACGATGCTTCCTGGAGGGAGATTGATATACCAATCTCTAAATTTCCTTTCATATGTTAAAGCAAAAAGCATAAAATTTACATCTACCCTATCTTCATTGTTAATTTTTCACAGGGCTATGTTGTTCTTTTCTTTGATAATTACATTTATTCACTAACACATTGAGTTCACCTCATAGCATCATAACATTATTTAGATTTACATCATTATTCAACAACATATGCAACTATGTAAAAAGAACAATATCATCATCATCAATGCAGCGGAACATAAAGGAACAATAGAAGAAAAATAGTCACACATAGAGACACTAGGATTGGTTGGAGACCAGTGCGAAACCCACTATGGGGAAAACCCTTTCAACTTCTTCTTCTTATTAGATTGTTATCAAATGATTTAGCAAAAGAGAGTGCAATGATCCATATCTTCATCTATGCAACTAACCAGTAAAATGTACTACAACATCCATGAAATGAACCCAACAATGTTTCTACTCAAAATCTGATTCCGAAGTCTGTAAAGAACTGTCACTGTCTGTAGTCAACTACCAAACCCTGCGGTCATTGATCGAATTCTTCGTACAACTGAGATTCCATCATTTGAGTTCCAGTGGCACGGAGGAGTCATGCGAGCGTCTATATCAGCCCAGTCACACCCTTAAGCTTGGCAAGCGAGTGTCTGGGGTCAGATCTGAACTATGGCGAGCGTGCGACTGTCTGTGAGAACCTTAACTCCCGGTCGCATGCATAGTCAGTTGTCTGTGCAACTGGAAGGCTTAAATTTTTGGATGCCCTAATAGTCACAAATAAACCAAAAAGAGTTTATTAAGCTTTGTTGCACTCAAATTGTCAAAGTTCCAAGGAAGCAAAAGTACTGAAATGTTTCAATAAAGATTAGATCAGATATCAGCAGTCCATGTGTCTTGGTCACCCCATTCTACAAGTTGTATGATGTAAATGATCCTAGTAAGACCTTGAGTATATGTAACAACCTAGATAAGCCTATGATTTTGGCAAAAAATTTCATCCTAGGAGGTTTTTTAACCTCACCGATTATCTGTGTTTCTAAACACGACTAATCAGAAATGTTTTTTTCCCTCCAGCTTAAACTCCCAAAGCTAAGGTGAAATTTATTGTCAAAATCTTAGATGAGTCCTAGTGTTTTAGTCAAGTCTAATGTAAAAGTGGTTTGGGAATAATCTAAGCTAATTGGCTTAATTATTTTATTACAAATCACTTGGTTTACTAGATCATATTGCGTAGCAGATGGGTTATGAGTCTTGAGGGTCTATCCAATTGTGTATTCCCCCTTTGAGGGTTGTAATTGAAAAATATTATGTATTAGAGGGTGGAAAAATAATTATATCCCCTCTTCTGTAAATTAATTAATTTTTCTGGAAAAATAAAATAAAATCCTAAGCCAGAAAATTTATTAATTAGAGTCAAAATTAAATTGTCTTAGGAAAATTAATTCTCCAAGTGGAAAAATCGTGGGTCCTAAAAAAATCAAATTTTTAAGGTCCTCTACCAAGGAAATAGTGTATATTTCAAGAAAATTTGGACTCTTGGACCTTGGTGATTAAGTCAAAGTCAATTTTTTGAGAAAATTAGCTCAAAATAATTAATTTTGAGCTAATTAAAATGGAATTAATTTATTAAATGATAAATTCGAAAATTCCTCAAAAATAAAAAATCAAGGACCAATATTAAAAGATATTGAAGTGTTTATCAACAGCCAAGATTATTTTGACAAGGATCAAAGAAAATAGCCATTATTTTTTCACTTGGAGGATTTATCTATAAATTAGAGAGTTAGTTAAGACTCTAGTCATCTTGATCTCTGGCTAGAATATTGTTGTTGAAACATTTTTGTAAACTATTGTCCCACAAAGAGCTGTTTTTTCTACTATAATAAAATGAATTTGGGGTGCAACTAGAGGTGTTCTTGTTCGTTGATCTGTGGTATGTATTGACTGCGGACTTCCTATCTGGTGCTTTATATAATTATTTTTGGATAATACATAGTATTTGCAGGTACTCAATCCTTGGTCTCCAAGTTCATAGACTGTGAGCAAGGATCACTTTGCTTGGATCCTTGGTTTTTATATGGTGCATTAAATCTTTGCTAAGGCCATAGTGAGCATAAATTTTCTAAAGCATTTTTAGCCATTCATCAAAGGAAAAATATTATCCAAAATTATTTCTCAAAATTTATTTAAAAAACCATTATATAATTTGTAAAATAATTTTGTAATTTAAATTGTAAATTATTTTTCTAACTTGGGTTGGGGTTTTTAGTTTTATTTTGTATATCTTTGGGGTTTGGGTGTTGTATTGTTTTCTTTGTAGGTTGGATCAAGGGATCAATTGAAGGAAGAGTTAGATCTAGGCCCTTAAGGGTAAGATTTAGTCTCTAAACAATTTTGCAGGGACGTTCACTGAAGATTTGGCGGCAAATTCAGATCCGAAGAAGATTTTTTTTTCGAGACAAGGTTTTTCATTTTTGTGCCTCTCGGGCCTAAATCCGACCTCCTCAACCCCTACGTCAGCCTTCTTTCCCTGGCTCCATCCTTTTTTGGCCCTTTTTTGGCTAGTGATGCCTAGAGGCATCAGCCTTCATCCTAGCCCTTGCGTTGTGCCTTTTAGGCCTTCTCAGGGCTAGTTGTAGCCTTTTGTGGCCTCAACCTCCCTATGGAAGGCTAATCGGCTGCCCTAGAGGGCTTTCTGTGGGCTTTTCTATTCTCAAAACCCAAACGTCATCCTTCTTTGGCCCCAGTTAGCCCTGCGTCAAGCCTTTGAGGCTCCCTCTCCTCTAGCGTTACCTTCTTGTGGCCTTTTCTAGCCTTGTTGAACCCTGATCTATCATCCTAACCCCTTTATCCCAAAAAGTTGGTCCTCCTTGGCCTAGCATTGGCTTTTCTTGGTATTTTTTTCCCTAATATGAAATTTTTTAGGCTAAATACTTGGTGGTTTTGTAGGTTTTGAGGCTCAAAAATTCTGATTTTCAAGTGGCATCTTCATCCAAATTTTTTGGGTAACTTGGGAAAGTGTTTCTACAAGGCCTTTTGTCTAGGGTTTGACCTCTAAACCCTATTTTATCTCTATTTTATTACAGCAGTCAAATCATTAATGATTAAGCCCCAAATCACATGTTTAATATTCAAAATCACTTAAAATTGTATAATCTAAAATTTGATGAGTTTTGGCCACTTGGGCATCTTGGATATGGCATAGATCTAACTTTTACGCTTGCTGGAATTTATTGCATAACTAAAAAATTTAGATCTGAAAATATCTAAAGCATACACCTAGATTGGATCAAAAAACTAAAATTTTCAGTTTTGGTGAATTCTTGCTATTTTTGGGCATTTGGGGCACTGATTTGTGAAAATTTTAATCTGGAAACCTAAAGTTGCAGCGACAGATTTATTTCTCCTACTTATTACTCCAATAAGTTATTTACAGAAATCTATTAGTGAACTTCGAAATAAATACTATTGCAACAATCACAATTATATATGCAAAGAAGTAAACAGTAAAGAACATAGGCATATGAACCAATCACATGCACACAATTATTTTTGGACAATTGTCCCCAGAAAAACTCAATGCGGGAAAAACGGTGTAGTAGATGAGTGTTTTATTATTATTCTTCAGAAATTGAATCTTTACAAGGAATACACTGGCAGATATAATTAGAAAACATGTGAGACAAAATTTTCGATCCCTCCCAACAATTTCCTGACACTCGGACAAGCCTCTGCTTTCCTCTGTGTCTATCTGCATGTTTCTCTGTGCAGTCCCTGCGTTGGACTGCGTCATCTGCATAGGCTCTGCATGGGTTCATTGTGTTGCAGCTCTGCGCTTCCTTCTGTGACCCTCTACGTCCCTCTGTCCTCAAGCTCAATCACTGATGAATCCCTCCTTCTCCTTCTTCTTCTGCAGCTCTCTGCCCTGCAACTCTCCCACTGAAATCGAATTTTATTCCTAAAGAATCGATTGCCTTCGGGTACTGAGTGTATGCCCGGCATGTTTTCCAAATGACCCTCAAGCCTTCTTTTATAATCTTCTCGTTGATGAATCAACAGACAAGATTCGAAGTCTAATCAATGACTCAGATTAAAACTTGACTTGATCTTCGTTCTCTAAAAGATTCACACTCTGTCTTATTAATACCCTTAAATTATTTAATTTCCCTAAGTTTAGACTTAGGGTCTTCATTAAAGTAATTAATTATTTTTATAAGACATGAACCGAGTGGAATTTCCACAAACGATTTTTGGGTTCTTTAGAATACTAATGTCCAAGTATCCTCATAAAGTTTGAGACTTAGAACACTTTGCGATGCTACAAAAATCAACACTCCCTCTTAGCGATGTAAGTGTTCTAGCAATATGCTTGCTGCATGCTGCTCTGCTTTCAAAGCATCCTCTGCGCTGTTGATCTCTAGATGCCACCCCTCATCTGCTGTGCTGCTGATTTTTGTACTGCTGCCCAAGACCTTGCCATTGTCACTGCTGCATCTGAACAACAACTCCCTCTGAATCCTGATCCTATCCATTCCTGCTACTGGAATGGATTCTTGATCATCCCCATCTTCTCTCTGAAGTAGACAAACTTAGTCTTCCCTAGAGCCTTCGTGAGAATGTCTGCCACTTGTTCTCCTGTTGGAGTGTACTGCAACTATACCGCTCCCCGTTAGACACAGTCTCTGATGAAGTGACACCTGATATCAATGTGCTTTGACCAATCATGAAACACGGGATTTTCAAAGAGCTTTATGCAACTCTTATTATCAAACAAAACATTGGTCTCTTCCATTTTCTCCTTCATTAGGTTCACAAGCAGTTTCTGAAGCCATATGGCCTCACACGAAGTTGTGCTAGCTACCATATATTCAGCCTCTGTTGAGCTTAGTGCCATGGATTTTTGTTTCTTGCTGCACCAGGAAATCATTCTTGATCCTAGACTGAAACAGTGCCCACCGGTACTCTTCCGATCCATTGGACTCTTGACCTAATCTACGTCGGTGAACCCACTCAACCTGATATCACTGCCACTGGTGTACTTCAATCCAAGCTCCACTGTTCCTTGAAGGTACCGTAGAACATGCTTGGATTTTTCCCAATGAGCCCTCTTAGGTTCCACCATGAACTGACTGATGGTATTTACAGCATAACAGGTGTTTGGCCTAGTGTTTACGAGATACATCAAAGATCTTATGAGTTACCTATATAGAGTAGGATCAACCTCATCATCCTTGGACGTGTCAATTTTCTTCCAGTTGGTAATCATCAGAGTCGTCATGGTTCTACAATCCTCCATCTGAAATCTCTTCAGAATCTCTGTAGTATATCTCCCTTGACCAAGAAAGGTCTACCCTTTCTGCTACCAAACTTCGAACCCCAAAAAATAGTGCATCAGCCCTAGATCCTTCATGTCGAAATCTGTAGCCAAATTCTCCTTGCTGTCTTTGATGAGCCGTGATGATCCTGTCCGAAATACATCATATACATATGAAACCAGTATTTGGGGCTCACTCCCTACCCTTAGATAGTAGAGATTGTGATCTGCGTCACTCTTGACGAATCCCATCTTCTGCAAGTAGCTGTCAATTCGATCATACCAAGCTCTAGGAGCTTGCTTCAGTCCATAAAGGATTTCTTAAGCCTGCACACATGATTCTTTTGATCATGCGCCTTGAAGCCTTTTGGTTGTTCAATATACACCTCCTCTTCTATCACCCGATTTAGGAACACAGTCTTGACGTCCTTCTGGTGAATTTCCCATCCCATCTGCGCTGCAAGGGATATTACGGATCTAATGTAGGTATATATGGCTACTAGGGCGAAGGTTTCTTCATAATCTATCCCTTCCTTCTGAGCATACCCCTTAGCCACAAACCTGGGTTTAAATTTCTTAATGCTGCCATCTACAGCATACTTGATCGTGTAGATCCACCTTGAACCTACAATTGATCTCTCTTGAGGTCTGGGGACCACCTCCCAGACATCATTTATCATGATGGAACTATACTCTTCCACCCTCGCATTTACCCACACCTAGTGCTGAGATGCTTCTCGGAAACTAGAAGGTTACCCAACCTATGCAACCAAGGCTTGGTACCTCTCAGGCTGCTTACGTCGTCTCTTCACATCTCAGGGGGCTCCGACAAAGTCTTATGCATCCCTCAAAATTTGTCGTAGTTCCCTACTCGTTCTCCCACTGGTAGTGGGTGAATTTACTTACTCTCCCTCCTGCAAGTCCTCGAGAGAAGTATCCCTTGGATCCCCATGCCTTGGAGAGGCATCCGAATTATCTACCACAGGTTGTTGAGGTTGCAGCAGCGGATCATCCTCAGACTATGTAGCAAAAGGCAACTCGCGGGATCTTTTGAAGGCCCTCTCCTCCATGAATTTCACATCCCTCTGCACTACAAATTTCCTATTCTCCGGAATGTAGACATGATATGCCTTTGCATTCTCGCTGTATCCTACCAGATACCCCTTTTTCCAGTCATGTCCAGCTTCTTCCTCTTCTCACTGGGCACATGACAATATGTCGTACTGCCAAAGATGCTAAAGTGACTCACCTCAAGTTTGCTGCAAGTGAAGACAATTTCTAGCATGATCGATCCTATTCTGAACATAGACAGCTGTATTACAAGCTTCTTCCCACAAAAATTTGGGCATGTCTTGGTCATACAACATCGCCCTTGCAACCTTGACAATAGTCCTATTTTTGCTTATTGCCACACCATTTTTCTCCAAATTATATGGAGCGGTCCACTCTCTTCTGATACGTTCCCTTGCGCAGAACCCGGTGAATTCCTTGTCCGTGTATTCACCACCATTGTCTGAACACAACATCTTGATCTGCTTTCCCGTCAGATTTTCTACCAGAGCTTTACACTCTTTAAATCGACTAAAGACTTCGTCCTTGGTCTTCAGAAAGTAGATCCAGGTTTTCTTCAAATGGTCATCAATAAACGTGCAAAAATACTTGGCACCACTAAGAGCTCTAGTGGACATTGGCCCGCAGATATCCGAGTGTATCAAGCCCAATACACTCTTAGCCTTATCACTTCTTTTCTGATATGTTGCCTTGGCATATTTACCCAATACACACCCTCTGCAGACATCGTCCCGCTTGGTGCTTAGTTCTGGAACTCCCGTGACATTTTTCTTGAGAATATTTAATGCCCCATGATGCAAATGTCCCATTCTTTTGTGCCATATTTCATTCAGGTCCGTTTCATCAACACTACCTATTAGTTGTTGAGATTTTGTGTATTTGGGGTAGCATCGGGTGTGCTATAGCCCTGAAACTTGGTAGAGGGGCTAAGAAACACATCAACTCCAAAACCCAAAAAGCCTTTGGAGAAATTTCATCTAATGTTGAAGTTATTCAAATAATTATTTTTTTTAATGAGGACCCTAAGTCTAAACTTAGGAAATTAGAAAAATTAAAGTGAATTAATTAAACACATGTGCTGAAATGTTCTAAGTGACGCAGATCAAGCAGTATTTTAATCTCAGCCATTGATAAGTGATTTAATCACAACCGTTGATGTGTTCAATGAAAAATTATAAGAGAAAGGCTTGAGGGTTAGTTGGAGGCACACACACAGAGGCAGAGCTCAGGAATTGATCTGGAATTCTAGGGCAGGGTTTGCTAAGAATTTATGGAAGAATTTTCTGTAATGAGGGGTAGTATTGGCTGAGGGGATGATGTGATCCTTGAGCCAAGAGTCAGCAAAAGGCAGAGGAACAACAATCAAGGTCAACACAGAGGAGCAAGGGCAGCAGCAGCAGATGCATAGCACAAAGGCTTCATCCGCTACGCAAGCCCAGGAGGGGCAGCACTGTAGCTTCAAAGGGATTCCAGAGTTACACAGAGGCCTCCAGATGCAGCGTAAGGACTACATCACCCACTCTGGGGTTACGCAGTCCCCTTCTGAGCAGCGCAGAGGCACACAGAGCCTAGCAGGGCTGACGCTGGAGCTTCAGGGGCAGTGCTAGGGTTTCTAGGGCCAAAAAATAGCTGAGTCTTGTAAATCCCATTTGAGGGTGTGGATCAGTTACCTTTTAGTCTCAGAACAATAGGTATTGCTGCATATTCGTTATTTTCTTTGTCGGGTTAACCTGTTGGGTACCCATATTTGTTGTACTCAGATTCTACATAATAATAATAAATCCTCGTATCTGTTGTACTAGTTTTCCTGCATTGGGTTTTTCGGGGGACTATTGTCCGAAATATTTGTGTCACTTTGTTTGAATGAGCGTATTATTCAGTAAATGATCTAAATGTGTGTAGGTTGTTAGTAGTGTTTACTTCAGTATTTTCTAAATATTTTCTGGAAATAACCTGTATAACTTAATCAGAAGTAGGAGAAGTAAACCAAGATACTACAGTAGGATTTCTGCATTCAGAAATTTTCACATGGTATCAGAGTGATAGCAAATCAAGATGAATCTCCAGCAGATCAGCTGAAGAATATTTTTCTGTAGGGTAGCAGTAGAAATCCGAAAAGGGTAGCTCAGGAGCAGGAGGACACAGATCCAGGAAGGTGCAATGTTGTAGCTTCAGAAGGCCTTAAGGCTTACGCAGAGGCTAACCAGGCCAACGTAAGGACTGCGTCACCCAGTCTGGGGTTACGCAGTCCACTTCTGAGCAGCGCAGAGACTGCACTGGGCCAGTCTGCTTACGCAGAGGCTAGCCAAAGGGATTCAATCCAGTCTTCTTGTCAGTTTGTCGAGATCCAGAAGTAGTGCTTCAATTCTTCAGCAATGCTGGTGTGGTGGAGATTCTGCCGGTGCATAATTGTACCTAGCTAAGTTAACAAAGAGCGGGAGGAAGACAGTCACTCAGCAGATCTGAGCCAAAAAAATCTGAGATTTGATCAGGAGAATCGGAGAGAACTATCCGATTGTTTTTGGCTTAAGATTTTCAGGAGGGAAATCAGTTTTGAGGAGCAGTTTCTAGAGGGTTTCTAGTCACCAACAAACCCAGATCTAGCGTTTCTGTGTTATTGCAGAAAGAGGGAGAAGAGTACTATTTCAATCAGATTTGAGCTAGATGGCTTCTCATGGGCTGAGGGATCAGGACATGATTGATGGTGTGTCCAACTTCTTCATCTGGAGAGCCAAGATCCTATCAGTCGTGGATGAGTACAGAATCAAGAACCATGCAGAGAATGTGCTAGATGAGACTGCAGATCATGATCCTCTGAAGAAATTTAATGAAAATTAAGCGCGGGCTAAGCGCTTGATTATGGACAGAGTAAAGGATCATGTCGTGCCACACATTGCCGGAAAGAAGACGACAAATGATATTTGGGTTGCTTTAGAAGCCATGTATCAAGTAAGCTCCATTCAACGGAAAATGCTTCTGGAGAATCAGATGGGGCTGTTACAAATGCAGAAGGGTGAGGAGGTGGATCCCTTCCTTTTCCATTTACAGACTATCCGGGATCAATTGATTGCCATGGGTGCACCTCCGGACGAAGGGCTCTTGGTAAGGACTGCCCTGAATGTAGTCATCGAGGAATGGGAAATGTTTGTCCAAAGCATATTGGGCAAGGTAGCGTTACCATCCTGGGCGACATGTGGGCAATCCTCCGCCAAGAAGAGATCAGGAGAATCACTAAGAGGAAGAACAACAACAACGGAATGGTCAAGGTGAAGAAAGAAGAGGAGGATGATGCAACCCTTGCACTGAAGGAACGAAAGCAACAAGGAAGAAGAAGAGGGACCTATCCAAGGTCCCATGCTTAAACTGTGGCGAACTTGGACATTTCGCCAACACTTGTCATAATGAGAAGGACAAAGGGTCTTCTGATTCCAAGGCTGCAGCAACAAAGGACAATGGGAGTGAAGATGACGTAGCCATGAGTGCTCATGAGCCACGTAAGTGGGGTGACATGGATATGTAGAGCAACTACAGATCAAGGAGGTGGGATCCTTGAGTCAGCCCTACTCTTGGATCACATACGAGCTACGGGAGCATTAAGACGGTAGCAGGACAAGTAGGAGGAGGATGCAGAAGATCACAGTGGAGCTGAGGGCAGTGCTGAGATGTTGTAGAGGAAGGAGCGCAATGACGAGGCAGCAACAGCGTAGAGGCAACAGCGCAGAGGCTAATGGGACTTCAGCAGCGCAGAGAGGCAGTGCTTACGCAATGCAGAGCTGTAGCAGCACAGTGGCTTTAGAAAGACAGCGTAAAGCAGCAGCCAAAGGAGTTTTTAGTGATGGGATGCAGCCTGACTTGTCTGTCAACAAGTGGGCAGGAGTCTTTCAGTTGCTTACTTCTCGGCAACTGAGTTGCGGTGCATCAGTTAGCAGTGGCAGTGCTATGGGCAGCATGATGTAGCAAGTTGAGAGGGAGCTGCAATACAGATGTGGCGGTGACATGGGCAGCAGTATAGAGCGCAGCAACACAGTGGATGGAGGGCAGCAGGCCAAGCATCAACAACGCAAAGACCAATGACAAGATCTTGCGATAGGTGATGTGGATGTATTGCTAGTGCACACTCCGTGCTAAGAGGGAGTGTTGAGATTTTGTGTATTTGGGGTAGCATGGGGTGTTCTATAGCCCTGAAACTTGGTGGAGGGGCTAAGAAACACATCGAATCCAAAACCCAGAAAGCATTTGGAGAAATTTCATCCTATGTTGAAGTTATTCAAATAATTAATTCTTTTAATGAGGACCCTAGGTCTAAACTTAGGAAATTAGAAAAATTACAGTGAATTAATTAAACACATGTGCTGAAATGTTCTAAGTGACGCGGATCAAGCAGCCTTTTAATCTGATCCGTTGATAAGTGATTTAATCACGGTCGTTGATGTGTTCAATGGAAAAGTATAAGAGAAAGGCTTGAGGGTCAGTTGGAGACACACACACAGAGGCAGAGCTGAGGAACTGATCTGAAATTCTAGGGCAGGGTTTTCCAAGAATTTCCGGAAGAGTTTTCTACAATGAAGGGTAATATTAGCAGAGGGGATGATTTGACCTCGGAGCCAAGAGTCAGCAAGAGGCAGAGGAGCAACAATCAAGGTCAGCACAGAGGAGCAAGGGCAGCAGCAGCAGTTGTGCAGTACAGAGGCTTCATCCTCTTCGTAGGCCCAGGAGGGGCAGCGCTGCAGCTTTAGAGGGCTTCTAGAGTTACGAATAGGCCTCCAGAGGCAACGTAAGGACTGCATTACCCACTCTGCGGTTACGCATTCCCCTTCTGAGCAGCGCAGAGGCACGCAGAGCCTAGCAGGGTTGATGTTGTGGCTTCAGGGGCAGCGTTGGGGTTTCTAGGGCTAGAAAATAGCTGAGTCTTGTAAATCCCATGTGAGGGTGTGGATCATTTAGCTTTTGGTCTTAGAACAATAGGTATTGTGGTAGATCCATTATTTTCTCTGTGTGGTTAACCAGTTGGGTGCCTAGATTTGTTGTACTTGGATTCTACATAATAATAATAAACCCACATATATGTTGTACCAGTTTTCCTGCATTGGGTTTTTCCGGGGACTATTGTCCGAAAAATCTGCGTGTCACTTTGTTTGAATGAGCGTATTATTCAGTAAAGGATCTGCATGTGTGTAAGATGTTGGTTTACTTCAGTATTTTCTGAATATTTTCTAGAAATAACTTGTATAACTTCATCACAAGCAGGAGAAGTAAACCAAGATACTATAGTAGGATTTCTGCATTCAGAAATTTTCACATTAGCACCATTGGGGATTCGAGTTGCAACTTATAAATTTTGTTTTTCCTTACTGGAATAACTCATAAAGATACACAAGCTGCTTCAAAACAAATCCAGAATCCTTCTATAATCTTCAAAAATAGCTTAAAAATTAACAATCATATCAAGGCTCATTAGAAGGGTTCAACCCTTTGTCCTTCAAATTAAAAAGTTCTTATAGATTTTCATTCAAAATATATGAACTTTGAATCAAAAATTTATTACAAAATGTATCATCCAAAATGACTTAGATTTTTACAAAAATAGAACAAAAAAAAAAAGGAAATCTAAATTGGTTTGACATTTTGCACAGATTTCGAGAATTGTTGTTGATGACTAGAGCTGGAAATATGGTTTTCTGTTTGTTTCTCCTGGAAGCCCATTGTCTGCTACTGCTACTTGGCATTATGCTCCTAAAACTCTGTAGTCTTTTTATTTGATGAGTTCACATAATTTGTCCCATCTCTTTTCATCAGGGATAGAAAATCTCAGTGATTTTCTGTATGACTCATCCACTTTGGTATATTTGTCAAAAGTGGGCCTAGTTATGAACAGATGCTTGACTTCATGCTGAATTAATAAATCATAAATTAAACCTTTAATGAAATCTTTTCTAGTTATAACTCCTCTGATTTTAGCAAATTTAGTTTTATCCACTGCTATCTCATGTAATCTGTGCTGATAATCTTCTAGTGGAATTAATTTATCACCTATACCCTGCAGATCTAGAAGTCCTTTCTGATGTAGTGCGTTGAATTTCTTGTGGAACATTTTAATCTAAACTTCTAAATTCTGACATATTGTTTTCAAGTTGTAACATTAAATTCCTTTTAGTGAGCACTTTTCTTACCTCCAAGACAACTTCAGTTCTATCTTCAATGCCGTATTCTTCAAGCTCTTCTTTTGTCTTGGAATTTAGAACTTTGTTTTTTCTTGTGGCATCTCCTGGTTTGTTGTTGAGGTCCTCCTTTATTTCTGCCACTGCTGCTTTTGATCTCTGTAACAACTCTTCCTGTTCAAAAATAATCTCAATTGAAGGCCACAGTTCAATCACTGATGCATTTATATCAATCCATATATTTTCTTTAGCTTGGGCAATAGTCAGTGCTATTAAAGATTCATTTTCATTAATCTCTATTTGTCTAGTTAACTTGAAATTCTTTTGAATTTCGGCTAAGTAAGCATTATCATTTTTTAGTTACTGTTCTTGAAGCTTCTGCAATGACATCTCGAGTTTTTCAATTTCTTGATCCTTTAGAGACAAGTATCCCATGGCTTTTTCCAATTTTGCTACTACATCACTGGACTGTGTATCCATTGTAATTGTTGTTGTTGTTGATGTCCCTGCTGTTGAAGTACCTGCAGTAGATGGTGTTTCTATGGGAATGGAGGCTGAAACACTGATTTGTTGTTCTTTTTCCTTTAAAAGTGTCTCCATATCAGCGTCCATTTTCTGAATCTGAACATTCTGTTCAACTATCAATTTAAACATATTTTTTTTTTCTTTCTCTAATTGACCAACTTCTTTAGCCTGTGGGTGTTCTGTAGTAGGAAGTTTAAGCTGCTTCATCAATGCTTGAATGTCATCATTCTTGTTCTTGATCATTTCTTTAGTTGCTTTAACATCATTAGGATCATATCATAATTTCTGGTATCTTTGGCTAAAGATGACATTTTCTCCATTTTCAATTATGCATGAATATTATTTAGTGAAGCTTGTAGTTTGGAGGCTGCCATAGTTGAATTGGTCAGAGTAGAATATATCATCTCTCCTAGTTGCTTATGAAGGTCGATCTGATCAATTGCATGTATATGCTTGGTGTCAAAAGAAAAAATAGATGTTTTATAGTCTTCTGCACTTTTAGGGATTGAAACTTTGGGTTCCAAGAAAGTTAACTGAAATTTTCCCTTTTCATTATGAAGTGCAAACATAAGTCTGTGCTAGGTAGTTGAAGACTGTAATTTTTTGTAGATGTTTTATGCTTGATGAAACTTGACTTTTTATCCCAATATCAGTCAGCAATCACATGAAAAATAAAGTAAAATGTTGATAGAACATACCAGTAGATCGACAAAAGATAGGCCAAAAATATATAAGTGTGTTGGTGCGTTACGACGGTCAACATGATGCTTCAACCACAAAGTCTCAATATGGTCAGCCAACTAGTAGTGTCACACAACCCTCTAGGACAGCTAAAACAGTCAACCACAAGTCAACTTTATCAGTGAACGGTCAATGCAAACAGCAACAGCAGCTAGGTCAACGCAGCCAATTCAAAGTCAATGTCCAGCCTCGGAATGGTGCCAAAAAATGTGGATTTGGAAAATTGAAATTTTGGGAGAGTTTCAAGTTTGTTTGACCTTGCGTTGACCAAAGTCAACGCTGCTACAGAAACCCTAGGCCAAAAACAGAAAAGTGCTGCTAGCTGAAATTTCCCATGTGTGAAGAGAAGAGCCTCGAAGGTCATCGAACCAATCAGATGAGGAGAGAAAAATGTGTGAGGATGAGATGAGTGAAAATGTCCTCCAATGTTGACCAATATATATCCATCAATGAGGGTGTGTGTGACACAACTGCTAGGGCACAAAACCTTAAGGCCGACTTGCACATATTTTGAATAAATTCAAAATAAATGTTCTGCTCATCGGATCAAGATGATCTTTAGATCGATCTTGCACCTCTACGAAAGAGGAAACCAATAAAAATTTTGGCTTATTCATCTAAGCATCACAACATGGAGTTTGGACTTAGTTGTCCAAAATTAACAAAGACTGTTTCCAAAATTCAAAATATGTGGTGGCCTTCATCATTCTTTCTTTTAATCTCTTTGTAGCTAGCAAAAATTATTTTGTTGTGTTGTGCCCTGAGAGACAGATGAGATAGATGAATTTATGGTGATATGCTCAATTCTTGGAAAGGAAGAAGTATGAAACCTTGTCAACACCATAGTAACATGCTCCTGTGAACTTCTCCTTCCAATGGCTCTTCATGAGTATTTGTCTTCTTCCTTCTCTTGAAAATTGTGAAGTGTGTCTCTTGAATTTTTAAAATTGCAGGAGACAAACTCTCTCTTGACCTCTTAGTCTCTTTTTCTTGAGGAACTGGAGTCTGTGAAGCTGTCAGAGTAACAATTTTTTCCTCAGCCTCCTGTAATGTGTTCTCTTGCCATTCTTCTTGATTTACACAGTGCTCTATTTTTGGCCTGGCTGTGTGTGCATAGGGTGTTGTATTTTGTTCAACTCTCGGCTTCAAAATAATCCTAAGGGATCATAAGACCAAGTTAAACTTATATTAAATTTCATCTGTTTTAATAGATTATCTGCCTCTTTTGTTGCTGCTTTGATATTACAATGAAAGGACCAATTCGGGCCTTTAGCTTGAATTATTATTTCTACTTCCTGGATACAAAATGTAAGTCATCCATATTCATCATTTGCCTTGCTTATTCTAAGGCAAAGATCCTTATTGGCACAAATATTGGCAATCTGTAGGGAGGAAGTTCACAGGCATATATCCTATATCTGTATAATTCTGGTAAAGATACCAGTCTCCAACTCTAGCTTGATTAGTAAGGTGCAAGATCCTTCTGATTTCAAGTGAAATTCTTGGTATAACATGACCGCTGAGAAGACACAAAGACATGTACAAACTGATTCACAAAATCACTGAAGGAATACTCCTATGTGTTCTTCCTTACTAAGGAAGTCCTTCTGCATCCAACTTCTGCAATGGAAATTTGAATCTTTTTTCTTGATAAAACAAAGTAAATAGACAAGGACTAACTCATGTTTAAAAGCACCTTCAACAGAGAACTTAAGAAACTGATCATGGATTATGTCTGACAAGAATTGACTGTGATTGAAAATCAATGATGGTTTGTTACCTACAGATAAAACTGACAAAAACCCTAGAATTACTTCATCAACCCACTCATCAGTGGGATACCCTAACAAACAGGCAACCATAGAAATAATCTTCTTGGACGTTTATGGAAAAATTGAAGTAGAATAAGGTGGATTAGTCCTAGGCAATTTGGAATTCTCAAGTAGGAAAGTTTCAAAAATACGAGATCTCTAGGGAAATGTGAGTTTTTGATAGATTCCCATGAGGGAATCAACATAAAAGGGATACAAAGGGGCTTGGAAATCAATTTGGAGGGCTTGGCATATAGAATCAGGTGTAATTGCAAATAATACTTCATTGTTTTGGGTAATTACAACCCTCTAATTGGGAAGATACCTTAAATGACACCAGTTGACAAATTCAGGAAAAACATGAGTTTGGGGAAAGACAAATTGAGGTAGAGGAAGGATTCCCAATTACTCAATTCGTCGTTGACATCAAGAAATTTCTGGTTTCCGAGTTATGAAGTTCATAAAGGTCGAACTCACACTGGGTTTCTGATATTTTGTATCGGGTCTCGGCCAAGGGAGCTCATCTAAATTTATAACAGTGGGCAGTGTAGGGCTTTCCATGACCAATTTGGAATTTCCTTTTAGAGTAAACATTATAAATGATCAAATTACTAGCTTGAGTGTCAGATTACCAAGTTACGACAGTTACTGGTGTAGGAGACAATAACAAACTGGTAAAAATTTGAATCGCACCTGCGCTACTGCAAGAAGAAATGGAAGAAAGGGAGTATGTAGGGTGAGAGAATGATTTGCAAAGGAAGTTTTCTGTGAATAACAATCTTGTAACAATTTTTGGACGCATCTAATTACTTCACTAGACTTTGGCGGGAAGAATTAAATTACTTAAACGATTACTTAGTTGTTGGCGGGAAGAATTTATTGATAGAACAGTTAAATGGTAAGAGTGAATGAGGGAATGACAAGTGGTAGGGTGTGAGTGGGGGCGAGAGTGGTAGAGGGAGCGAAGAGTGGTTTTCGGGGGGGTAGGCGGTTTATGGTTTTTGAGTTGGGGGGGTCCAAACTCAATAAGAGGCCACCACATATGTTTGAGTGGTTATATGAAACCCACTTTTCAGAACCCCCCCCCCCCCCTTCATTAAGCTTCGAAAGCGCAGGGGGGTGTCTTGATCTCATCCTCCACCGTTGATTCAGGCAAGGATGATCACAACCGCTCATTTCTAATTACATTTTATCGGTACACGACAAACTATCAAATCATACTTTATTACAATAAAGAAATCCTTGGAAATTTTAAAAAGATAACAAAAAAATATTAAAATAAACCATGGCGTCATTTTAACTAGCACGTCAACCTTAGGGATTTTATTCATTTACTTTTTATATATATCATCCCCTTTTCTTTCTATTTTTTATTTTTGATTTATTCCTTTTCATTTATTTCTTTCTTTTTTTCAACATAAAAAGTAAAAAAGACCACTATGGTGAAAATAAGTTACAATAGATCCCTCAATGACAAACGACACGTCATCCTTGGGTGGCACCTCAGGAAAATATGGCCTTCTAAGTGTATGCTCTACTCTCTCCATTAGGGTGTCAATTGGAGCTACCAAAAGGATCTCCAACAAGGGTGACTCATGCATCACACTGGACAAATTAACACACTCCTATGTGCCCACAACCTCATTCTCAACCTCCTCCTCGGGCTCGTAATGTCTAAAGCCAGGTCTCCACCAACAAAAGGGCCTCCTCGTCTCACCTTGTTACTGTCACTGTCTTGCCTGCTACTTTTGAGGAGATTTGGTGCCTTGAGTCTATCGACTTTCCCCACATGGTGTAGATGGTTGCACCCCCACGGCCTGTGCACCTCTAGTGTCTCTGCTATAAGGATGAGGACGGATTTGGTTTGACACACTTCTCAACTGGTCCAATCTCTCATCGTTCCAATGGATTCCACCCCAGAATTCCTGTGTACTAATTCTTCCTTGAGCCATGGGTTATCTATGGTTTAACCTGTCACTGTGCATACATGCCCAAATATTCCAAGATCTAGTTGGCTACCCCAAAGCTGGCCAAGATCATGGCTCTGATACCACTATAACAACAACTAGGAAATTCAACACATATGTAGGAAATCATAACACGAGGAAATGCACCAAAACTCTGAGTCATTTTATTTATTTCCAAGAAAAATGGAGTACAAATGAGTATGAAAGAGGAACCTAGGCTTGCTACAATAGGAAAATCCAAACCGAGGTAATGATCAAGCGGCCCAAATGCTAGATGAACTCCCCACCATGTTCTGTGCTGGCCAAAACAATTATTGCCACTGCTGCTATAGGTGCACTGATATTTCAGCCCTCAAATATACCCCAAAAATTCTGCAAAATTAAATGTAGACTCTCCACACGAACTCTAACCAAACCCAGAAATATCTCATGGACCCAAGTCGTGGAAATGGTCCCAAAGTGAACTCCGCCCTCCTCCAATGATTTTTGTGTGAAATTTTCAAACTAAAAATCTATAGCTGCAGTGATGGATTTATTTCTCCTACCTATTACTCCAATAAGTTATTTACAAAAATCTATCAGTAAATTTCAAAATAAAACTATTGCAACATTCACAATTATATATGTAGAGAAGTAAACAAAAAAGAACATAAGCATGAGAACCAATCACATCTACACAATTATTTTTGGACAAATGCCTAGGAAAAACCCAATGCGGGAAAACTGGTGCAACAGATGAGGGTTTTATTAATATTCTTCAGCAAATGAATCTTTACTAGGAATAAAATGGTACATATAATCTGGAAACACCTGAGACAAAGTTCTCTGCTCCTCGTGACAATTTCTTGACACCTGGATCAACCCTTGCTTTCCTCTGTGCCTATCTATGTGTTTCTCTGCGTGGACTGCGCAAGTCTGCGTAGGCTCTGCATGGGTTTACTGCGCTGCAGCTCTGCACTGCCTCCTGTGGCCCATTGCGTCCCTTTATCCTCGAGCTCAATCACTGTTGACTCCCTCCTTCTCCTTTCGCTTCTTCAACTCTCCCACTGAGATCGAATTCTATTCCTTCAAAATCGATCTCCTTCAGGTACTAATTATATGATCGAATTACTTTCCAAATGACCCTCAAGCCTTCTTTTATAATCTTCTCGTTGGTGAATCAACGGCCCAGATTAGAAGTCTAATCAATGGCTAAGATTAAAACTTGACTTGATCTTCATTTTCTAGAAGATTCACACTCTGTCTTATTAATACCCTTTAATTATTTAATTTCCCTAAGTTTAGACATAGGGTCTCCATTAAAATAATTAGTTATTTTAATAAGACATGAACCGAGTGGAATTTCCACAAATGATTTCTGGGTTCTTTGGAATATTGATGTTCAAGTCTCCTCCCAAAGTTTGAGACTTAGAACACTTTCCGATGCTAGAAAAATCAGCACTCCCTCTTAGCGAAGAAAGTGTTCCAGCAATATGCCTGCTACATGTTGCTCTGCTTTTGAAGCATCCTCTGCGCTGCTGATTTTTGGACATTGCCGCTCATCTGCTGTGTTGTTGCCTTTTGTACTACTGCCCATGACACTACCATTGTCACTGATGCATCTCTACTGCAGCTCCCTTTGAATCTTGATCCTATCCATTTCTGCTACTGGAATGGATTTTTGATCATCCCCATCTTCTCCCTGAAGTAGACAAACTTGGTCTTACTGTAATATTCCTAATTAGCACTGCTAATTGGAATATTTCATTTTTGTATAGTTTTGCCGCCTTTAGTTAAATTAATAAATAAAGTGAGAATTAAGGGGTCAACTCACTTAATAAAATAAAGTGCTTTCCTAGTTGATGAATGTTGTGACTTAAAGGAGTGGCCTTGGGGGTCCACACACACATGAGGGAAGGCCTCACGCTGACCCTAAGGTAACTGCGCAGGTCAAGGAGGAGAGCAAGGACGCAGTTAGGGTTTTGAGGGAGCTAGCACTATAAAAGGTGGGGTTTTCACTCCATTTGGCATTGTTGATATGATATTGATATTGAGAGCTAGACTTCTGTCTACTTCAGCACGTCGGTTGTTTAGTCGGTCTGCAGCACTGTTTAGTGCGAACTGAGTGTCTCCGGTCGGAGATCTCGCCCTTGGCTCCGGGGGACTTCGAGTGCCTTCTCGAGCAAGGTATTTCCTTCAGTTTCTGTAGGTGATTTGCAGTGGATTTTGGGTGGACGTTGCAGAGGAGCTGGCCCCTTGGAGTGACTGCGCAGTCCAGGAGAGAGGATGCAGTTTCAGCAGGGAGGACGCAGTCATTGTTGTGCAGCGTTGTTGTGTGGTGATTTGGTGGTGGTTCCAGCGTTTTTCAGCCTCGAGGAGATTGTTGTTTCAGCCGAAGGGTTTGCAGGAGGATTTAGGCCCTTTTCCCAGCGTGTTTCTTGAGCTTCTGCGCTGTTCCTGGGAGAGACAGCGTTTTCATTGAGGAGGGTTTATTTGGTGGATTTTCGGAGGTGGAGCACTTGCTTCACGGTTCTGGGATTTGTCCAGGAGGATTGGGCAAACCTAGCCTTCGATTTTCCAGCTCATTCGGTGTGGGGATCAGCCTAGTCCGGTACATTGCGACCTTGTGATTTCTAGGCGATTTCTCAGTAATAGGATCACGATCTACATTGTAGCCATTACTTATTAAGGTCTCCCTTTTCGACAGGGATAGTTTGCATATTGATTATCTCTTGTACCCATATACATGTATTCTTAGATTAATAAAATGGCTTATCGTTCTGGTATTTTATGTGTATTTGTTCCATATTCTAGTTCCGGCATTTTGTTCTATATAGCTGCTTGTTGTTTTGCTGTGTATTATTGTTTATTTCCCGTGAGATCTACACTTTCCAAACATTCATGAGGATATACGCCACTTTTTCTCGAGTTGGAGTGTCTTCCTGCTTGCTCCGAAGCTCAGTTGGACGATCACGATGAAATGACACGCGATGTCAATGTGCCCACGACCGATCATGAAGCATGTTTATGAGCATGATGCAACTCTGATTATCACATAAAATACTGGTCGCTTCCATTTTCTCCTTTAGTAGGTTCACAAGCAGTTTCCGAAGCCATATGGCCTCACACGCAGTTGTGCTAGCTACCATAGATTCAGCCTCCGCTGAGCTCAGTGCCACGAATTTCTGTTTCCCGCTACACCAGGAGGTCATTCCTGATCCTAGACTAAAATAGTACTCACTAGTACTTTTCCGATCAACTGGACTCCCAGCCCAATCTACATTGGTGAACCCACTCAACCTGAAATCACTGCTATGGGTGTACTTCAATCCAAACTTGACTGTTCCTTGAAGGTACCTGAGAACATGCTTGGCTACTGCCCAATGAGCCCTCCTAGGTTCCACCATGAACTGATTGAGGGTATTTACAACATAACAAATGTTTGGCCTTGTGTTTACCAGATGCATTAAGGATCCTATGAGCTGCCTATATAGAGTAGGGTCAGCCTCATCATCTTTGGACGTATCGATTTTCTTCCAGCTGGTGATCATTGGAGTCGTCATGGGTCTACAATCCTCCATCTGAAATCTCTTCAGAATCTCTGTAGTATATCTTCCTTGACCAAGAAAGATCTCCCCCTTCTGCTGCCAAACTTCCAACCCCAAAAAATAGTGTATCAGCCCTAGATCCTTCATGTCGAATTCCATAGCCAAATTCTCCTTGCAATCTTTGATGAGCCTCGATGATCTTGTCAGAAATAGATCATCTACATATAAAACTAGCATCAGTGGCTCACTCCCCACCCTTAGATAGTAGAGATTGCGATCTGCGTCAATCTTGACGAATCCTATCTTCTGCAAGTAGCTTTCAATTTGACCATACCACGCTCTAGGAGCTTGCTTTAGTCCATACAAGGATTTCTTAAGCCTGAACACATGAGTCTTCTAATCATGTGTCTCGAAGCCTTCTAGTTGTTCAATATACACCTCTTCTTCTATCATCCCATTCAGGAACGCAGTCTTGACGTCCATTTAGTGAATCTCCCATCTCATCTGCGCGGCAAGGGATATCACGGATCTAATAGAGGTATATCTGGCGACTGGGGCGAAGGTTTCTTCATAATCTATCCCTTCCTTTTGAGCATACCCCTTAGCCACAAACTCGGCTTTAAATTTCTCAATGCTGCCATCTGCAGCATACTTGACCTTGTAGATCCATCTTGATCCTACAACTGATCTCTCTTGAGGTCTGGGGACCACCTCCGAGACATCATTCGTCATGATGGAACTATACTCTTTCACCATTGCATCTACCCATACCTGGTGCTGATCTGCTTTTCGGAAATTATAAGGTTCCCCAACCTATGCAACCAAGGCTTGATACCTCTCAGGCTGCTTACGTTGTCTCTTCTCATTTCGGGGAACTTTGACAAAGTCTTCAACATTCCTCAGAATTTGTCGTATTTACCTGCTTGTTCTCCCATTGGTAGTGAGCGGATTTACCTACTCTCCCTCCTGCAAGTCCTCAAGAGAAATGTCCCTTGGATCCCCATGCCTTGGAGAGGCAGCTGAATTATCTATCACTAGTTGTTGAGGTAGAATCAGCGGATCCCTCTCGGACTGCGTAGCAGAAGGCAACTTGCGGGATCCTCTGAAGGCCCTCTCCTCCACGAATCTCACATCCCTCCACACTACAACTTTCCTTCTCTCAGGAGTATAGATGCAATATTCCTTTGCATTCTCATTGTATCCTACCAGATACCCCTTTTCCACAGTCATGTCCAATTTCTTCCTCTTCTCACTGGGCACATGACAGTAAGCTGTACTGTCAAAGATCCTAAAGTGACTCACCTTAGGCTTGCTGCCAGTGAAGACACTTTCCAGTGTGATCTTTCCCAATGCAACGTGGGGGATCCTGTTCTGAACATAAACAACTGTATTACAAGCTTCATCCCACATAAATTTGGGCATGTCTTGATCATACAACATCGCCTTTGCAACCTTGACAATAGTCATGTTTTTCCTTTCTGCCACACCATTCTGCTCCGGATTATATGAAGCGGTCCACTATCTTCTACCTTCCCTTGCGTAGAATCCAGTGAATTCCTTGTCTGTGTATTCACCACCATTGTCTAAACGCAACACCTTGATCCGCTTTCCTATCAGATTCTCTACCAGAGCTTTAAACTCTTAAAAACGACTGAAGACTTCGTCCTTGGTCTTGTTGGAACGGGGGTTCCTAGCCCTATTTTTGTCCAGTTTTATAATATTTTTGTAATATTTTCTCTAGCGAAGGAGGTTTGGGGTGGGTCAAACCCCCAATGGATTGTAATGGGCCAAAAAGGGTAGACCTAGGGTCCGCAAACCATGGTTTGTTGACTATAGGATAGCGCAGGCTAAGGTGCTATAAATAGATGAATAGATCGAGTCTAGAAGTAAGTTAAGATTGATAGATGCTAGTTGTGAACTGTTGAGATCTGTTTTGAGTTGTGATTGGGTAAGGATTCCGGCTGGCTATGTGCACGCAGATCCTCAGTTCTGCTGTGTGCGCGGGTGGTAATTCGGGTTTGTAACTGGGTTTTTGACTATTAATGAATACAGAATCTGTTGGAGTATCTCTATGTCATCTGAACTATCTGCGTTACTGTTGAAGTATCTCTGAAATAGCTGCAATTGTTCTTTTATGATAATTGTTGATGCGCACGTGGATGCGAAGGTACTAATGAGATCTGCTTAATAATAGTTGCTTTGCTTATGTTTACATGCTGTCTATGGGTGTATGAGCTTCGCTTTCTATACTGTTAGAACTCTGCATTAAGGCTGCTTCTATACGAACCTAATAGATCTCAAATCGAGCTGCCTCAATAACCCTCTTTCTCCCAGCGTGCGGAAACTTGGTTCCAGCACCCACCCATACTACTTCGGGTAAGACCTTGGTCTGCGTAAGTGGGTCATTGCCGAAAGGGCCAGTAGTATAGGGGTTTGTTGGCAATCCTTAAATCTGAACTTGGGTCAGGACCCCTCAAGCCAACAAATGGTTCCGTTGTCAGGTACAGCAGCACCTCAGCATAGCCGAGTAGACTATTCTGACCCAGGCCGCCAAAGTCGCTCAACTCCAGGCTGTGCACGTCGCCACCATCGCGCAGCACGCTGCCCTCGAACTACTGATTAACAGGCTCTGTGAGGACCTGCCTGGAGTGATTCCTGCTTCTGTTGAACCTCAAGCTAAGGTTGAAGGTTTGGTCACCGCCTTGAAGGCCATCCTAGACTAAGGTACAGGTTGTCAAGACTGAGTTTGAACTTCAGCTCGCATCTTTACAGGCCAAGCTGCAACTTGAGACCCCCCCCCCCCCGAGATACGCGCATAATGTGCCGCATTGGTTACGGAAGCTACAAACACTATCACAATGCAGATCAGCCAGGGTGTCACTCTGCTTGAGCAGGTGTTGTGGAGGTAAATCCCCTCTGCGGACAGAGGCGATCCCTACTAGCCCAGACCGGGTCTAGCAACAATCGTTCACGCTATAGTGCAGGTTCCTAATTGCAAATAAACCAACTAGCGATGAAAGCTTACCTGGAATCCAATGCTGTCGCTTGTAGAGAAAGTAGTGCTCCTGTTCCTTAGCTCTGGAAGATCACAATCCTCACGATCTCCGTGGTCGGACACCTGCACATGCAAGAAACAAAACAAGCGCAAGCATAAAATCCAGTATATGCAACTATATGTCAATCAGAGAAGACATAACTCATAATCATAATCAACAACAGGAGTGGAGCCATAACCAATAGTCGCTTATCATTAATCAATCAAAGAAGAATACAACCATAGCTCTGATGCTGAATTCTACTTTGGAGGGTTTCCAGCGGAACACGTGTCGAAAAATCCTGTCGGGGATGGGAAAAACCTCTCTCTTCATATGTCTCAACAATAATCTCCTTGCTTGGATTTGGCCTTAAGGGAATGAATCAAGGCTCTTGCAGCATAAGGCTCTGATGGCTCTTGGGAACTTGGAGACTAGCTTGCAAAGGAGATGAGCAAGATTTTATAGATGGAGGAAGGGGAGTTGGGATCCCTATAATCATGGGATTGGCCCTATCCTCAAGGAAGCTTCCATGAGAGGTGGCAAACCACTTCCTCTACATGGAGATTCGGAGCCAAACCTCCCAACTCAAATTAGATACCAGTTTCTGGATCAGTTCAGTCCGCCATTTATTTTTTAAAAACACTCCTTAAAATGGCTGGCGCGAGTGCGACTCTGGGACAGAGCGCCAATTGGCGCGCCCTCTTTGAAGTATTTCCCCCATTAGCGCGGGTACTGAACTGGCTACCTGCGCCAATGCAAAAAGGGGTGTTTTTAGGGTTTTTCACAAGGATTTGTCTTCAGGGCAATGAAAGTACATGTTTAGGGGAATGCCATGAAAGAGTTTTCAAGTTATGTCACTGCTCACAGGTCACGAAATAAGCCTTCCAATTGTGTGGGATGGGGAATTGCAGGGACGGTGACAAATTGATGTGTAACAGATGCCCCCTAAAGCATGAGGCGAGAGAGAGAGAGAGGGGTGAAATGATTTACGAGAACGTGTTCAACTGAAAACACCGCCGTCGGAAAACCTGCGTAGAGAAGTACAACTGATGTCTCAAATACATGATATATATTTGGTATGGGCGCAACCATCCATAACAGAGTATGTAATAATCCAGATTCGAGGCATGGACGCAGCCATCTAGTGAGGATCGGTAAATAGACTCAGGTATGGTCGCAGCCATCCAATCAGCGAGTCATGTAACTAATCATAATAATCCACAAAATCGCAGCCTGGATTATAACAAGCAGAATCCAGGGTCTTGTGCTCCATCTTGACCCGAACAAAGTACAAGTTCAAGCATGCGAATATGTGAGCTGAAGTCGAACATGCAAGAACATCGCCTGATTACCAGCCAATGATGAAAGTTGTTAACAGACGCGAGAGGTACCACCATTAATGCCAATGGTCCTCAAGGTACTACAGGTACAATCTACGGCATGTGAACAATGAGCTGATGTCGAACACCCGCAGAATCACTTGATCGGAGGCCAATGATGAAAACCTCATGTCGAATGCGAAGAACCTGCCATTGAGGCATGCAGGCTCCAAGGTACTAGAAGGGAGTCTCTAGATCAGCTTCCTGGATAATGAGCTGAAGTCGACAGGAAGTGACCTTGATCGAAGGCGGGCCATAGTGTTTCCCACATCATCGACGCGAGACAGAGGAACATAATGTCTTTGTGAATCAGGATCAGATGAGAATAAGAGGAAGGTTGGTACTTGCAGAGGTCAACTTCTCTTGAACATATGGTGGCACGACAGTGAGTTTGGCAATATTTGACATCAACAGATCAGAGGTCATGGCGACGAGGCAAAGAGCAGATGAGAGGTCAAAGAGGATCACCCAAACCCACAGAGGCAAGTGAAAAACGTGATGTCCCCAACTCGACATGAACGCAGACAAGTGCTATGTTCAAGAGTGACATACTGCTGACGCGACAATGATGTTGGTTCCATTTTCCCCACCATTTCTAGCGAGTACCTCTTTATTTTTACACAAGCTTGAAGAGGATACCATATGCTTGCTGTATGAGCCCATCCGAGTACATTTAACGAGCCCTAGGAAGGAGCGACTCGAATAACTTCATTACGACTGAATCCGATGTCATCAGGGTTTAACGAGTCTGACAAAGGAAGAAATCAACATCTTTTCATGTTTAGAGAGTCTGAAAAGACAGCGGAAAAGTAAAATCCAACAGTCCCTTTTTGTAAATAGTTCCTCAGATTCGAAAAGGTAGAAAACTATGTCTGAGAAATCCTCCTAGTCGCAATAGGCTAGGGTATTCCTTTTTCGTAAATAATCTATCCCAGCCCAAAAAAGGGGTAAACGTATACTGGGTAGATTTCGTTTCGGGGCCACTTTAACGAGATCAAAACAACAAGGACCTCGAAAATCTTTTCATGTTTAGAGAGTCAGAAAAGAGCTGAAAGATGACTCCAAAATGACTTTTTTGTGTATTTATCGAGTCCGAAAAAGTATAAAATACAACTCGTGTCACCGTTTAAGTTGTGTGAAAACCTGTTGTTGCACATAAAGGCAAGTGTAAAATCCATTTTCGACAAAATATATCAAAATATTAATAAAAATGACTTTTAAAACCTAATTAGATTTCAAAAAGCTATAAATAAGTCTCAAATGGTAAAAAAAAATTACTTTTACTATTTACCTCATTGGAGAGCAACAGTGGTCCATTTTGTGTGCAAATTTCTGACGGCGAATACGATTGATCCGGGACGTTATCCAGTTCAGCGTTTGTTCCAGGTAATAGGTGTTTCCTTAAGCTCCATTCCAATCCATTTTTTATATGTTTTTATTATGTATTAGACTTCTGGGTGAACCATTTTGAATTTTTAGGGCTCGCTCCATTGGTGCGGGTATCGGGCACGGACCCGCGACAATGTACATTTCTCACAAAGAGGTCGCGCCAACTGGAGCGATTGTTAGGAAAACAGTCGCGCCAATGGCGCAGTGCAATTTTCCGCTCAAAATTTTGAAAATGTGAGCTATCTATGTGGATTTTCAAATGTTCCAGAGATCTAACAATGTATTTTTGATTGTGTTGATGCAGATATAAAGGAAAAAATGGTTATCAAATGGAAGGAGAGGGAACATGGAGAGGAATATGAAATGGCTATCGAGAATGAAGCCTGCATGACTGCACTTAAGAACTGTGGACTTAAGAAATTCTTCCTCACACCCTGTTTACGAGCTCAATCGGAGCTACTACAATACTTGGTCAGTATATGGGACGAAAATGAAGAAGTATTTAAACTTCGTGACCAAGTGCTGGAACTAGAGGTTTCTGATGTATATTTCATAACCGGATTGTCGCACAGAGGTCCGGTGCCCATCCTGATAGGCAGCAGACCATCTGGGGAAAAGATGGAGCAGGTAATGGCGAGGGTGTGCCCAGGGGCACAAACCGGATCAGGAAGCGGGAAAGTGGACATCCACACTGTCCAGGACCTAGCACTGAGAGTAGTGCTACACACCATCACACAAGCTGCGGGATCATAAGCTCCACACGAGGCAACCAAGGCCCAACTCCTGCTAGCCACTGAGTGTATCAATCCAACACTATTTGATTGGGCTATTGCAGTGACAACAAATATCAAGAGGCAACTCACAAAGTGCAAGCAAGTCAAACTGAAGCAGTTTGGCTACGGTTCCATTTTGGTATCGTTCATCCTAGAATGAATACCTATCTTTCAGGGCCAAGGGGCCATAGTTGTTGAGCCGATACCAAGAGAGCCAAGGATGGCTCGATGGGCAGCACTTATGCCCAGGTCAGGAGGAGGCCAACAGATGTCCTGGAGGCCGGATTTTTTTGGATGGTTATGGCGTCAGTTGATCGTGGTCGAGGATTGGCCCTATGCCGAGACCGATTTCACTGGAGACCCAGATCTCCCACTTCCAGAGGGGGATGACTGGGACGAAGAGTTGGGTGTGACCTCTCTTTTTTATTTTTATGTTTTATGATTTTTTTTGGTAATACATGTCCGTTCTAACACCAATTTTATATGTATGCAGATGTCGGCCCAGAGAGACCTGACGGTATGTCTCCCATTGCACAGAGAACTTAGCCCACAGCTGACCCTCAAGCGGAGGGTGCCGAGGGAGGAGAGTTGATCCAGAACCTTGAGGGGATTTCCCGGGGTATTCCAGACTACGCCCGGCTGGCAGATGTCCCGATGGCGTATCAGAGACATACGGTGGGAGTGCCTAGTCGCCTCCACCGACTTTTGAGACACTTAGTGCACGCGGTAGCATGTTACCACAAGCACCATGCGGATTAGACACCTAGGGCTTCTTTCATGCATATCTTTTGAGAGACATGTCGTCTCTGGATGTATTAAGACGAACATGTATATTTTGATCTTATGTGATGCACACTATGTAAACATTTCGACACATATATATATACATACCTATTCCTGGATGGATATTTCTACATGTGATGATGTTTTTGTTTATAAATTGCACAAATGTCTATCTAGAACCAAATTAGCTACTGCATCTATTAATGTATTCATATGTCTGGGTATGTGTTGATATGTAATATAGTCAAAATTTCTTTCCAGCAGACGAATACGTAAATACAGACGCAAAATGGATGGATTTCTTACTGAATAATGCCCGTTAAGCTGTAATACTACAAGTTGTGAGTCTAGATACACAAGTAATTCACGAATGCCGAGGTCCACAGCCTCGGTTAATAATTCCAATACGGCAATATATTCCGCGATATTATTTGTAGTAGGACCCAGACATACACCTTGCAGGTTAACCAACTCACCAGCAGGATTATAAATTACCCAAGCTTCCAAGGACAGATTCCTGGTACTGCGGGAGGCACCATCCGCAAAACCCACAAACGGAGTAATGGACATCTGCACAATCAGGAAGACCCGATCAGCAGAAAGACGCTTACATCGCACACCACACCACACATGCACAGAAATGAATCTACACACCTATGTACACACACCACACTAAAAATAACTTCAAGCGTAGTATTTATTAAGGTACAGCCAATTCCTAGGCTGCGCCAGGGGAACTCCTTCATAATCAATGAGCTCATAAGCCCCATTTTTCAATACTCGTTTTACTATGTAGGGCCCATGCCACATGGGTTGGAGCTTTCTTGCCCCGAGTTTGTCGTGTTCTTGGTCGTATAGGAGGACAAGGTCCCATTCGACAAAGGAACGTGGAGAGACGGATTGATCAAAGTGTGCTTTGACCCACTTCTTCTGTGCTTCAATGACTAAAGCAGCCAAGCAGCGGGTTTCATCCAACCGTTCCAAATACAAGAGATGCTCTTCTTCAGAAGAAGTATCGGGCAAAAGTTCCACAGCCAACTTTAAGGAAGGAATTTCACACTCAACCAGAAGAGTTGCTTCCAGACCATACACCAATTGGAATGGTGTGAATCCAGTTGGACTCTTTGCTAACGTCCAGTATGCCCATAGAGCTGAGAACAATTGGAGGTGCGAATTGGACTTATGAATTCCAACTGTTCGTTGAAGCATTGTGACCAAAATTTTGTTCACAGCCTCAACCTGGCCATTTGCCTGGGGGTAATATGGCGTTGATATATCGTGTCGTAAGCCCAATCTTGATGTCATCTCGGCCATCATGTAATCTCGAAAGTGATTACCATGATCGGTAACAATGGCCTGAGGGACCCTGAAACGTGCAATGATGTGGTTGAAGATAAATTGGGAAGTTGTCTTACCATCGGCGACTAGTGTAGGCATCGCTTCGGCCCACTTAGTAAAGTAGTCGACAGCGACGATTATATGTGCATGCCCCCCGGCCGAATGAGGGTTACACGTCATGAAATCTATGCCCCATTTTGTGAAAGGGCCGACGGTAATGACAGGATGCAGAGGGAGGGGTGGCGCGTGCATCTTGTGCTGAAAAACCTGGCACGCGTGACATTTGTGGACTGCAACAATACAGTCTTTGAAGATTGACCGCCAAAAATAACCCACACGCAGAATCTTATGGGCGGTGGCATATCCAGACATGTGACCGCCACAGGCGCCACTGTGACAGTCATTTAAGACTCTTTCGGCCTCTTCCAAAGTCAAACACCGACGGAGCACCGAATCTACTCCAACCCGGTATAATGTATCTCCTACAATGCGGTAGGGTTGAGACTGATGCCGAATTCGACGTCGGGCATATTTAGTCAACTCAGAGCGGAATTTTGACGTCTAAAGATACAGAATAATATCGCCATACCATGGGTCACGGGTGCTGATAAGGAAGATGGTTTCGTCTGGAATATGTTCTTCAGAATGAGATGGGGGGGAGTATGTCGGGAGGGAGCAAATAAGATCCGCAAAAACCAGTGATTTGGTCGACTTAGCAGTAGTAAACTCTAGGTCGAACTCCTGAAGGATAATGATCCATTTGGAGTATTTCCCCCCCAGTAATTTTCGAGAAATAATATATGTCATGGGGTTGCAATCTAAAACCACAGTTACGGTACGCAGTAGGATGTAGTGGCGGAAACATTGCACAGCTTGTACAGCTACTAAAGCTAGCTTCTCGACGTGAGCGTAACGCATTTCCGTGTCGAGAAGATTTCATGATAGATAGTAAACAACGTGTTCATTGCCATTATCGTCATCCTGCACCAAAACCATAGCTATGGTGCTAAAGGCGGCGGCCAAGTATAGAGTGAAATCACGGTGATAGTTTGGAGGCCGAAGCAACGGAGCATTAACAAGTAATGTCTTAAGCTTCTCAAAGGATCGTTGAGCAATATCGTACCAATGAAAGGGAATGTTCTGCTTTAAAAGACGCGTGAATCCTTTGGCCACTTCCACGTAGTTCGGTATAAAGCGTCGTAGAAAGTTAGCTTTTCCCTGCAGACTCTGTAATTGATATAACGAAGAGGCTGATGGGAGATTGAAAATGGCCTCGACCTTTAGGGGATCGAGGTGAATCCCATCCTTGGAGACTATGAACCCCAAAATACGGCTAGAATCCACGCAAAAGACGCATGTATGAGGATTGAGCTAGATATTATAGCGTCGACAGCGAAGGAAAATCTGGCGTAGGTGTTCTGGGTGGTCCTCTCGCCAAACTGAGTGAGCTGGAAAATAGTCCAGATAAGGCTTAATGATATGGTGTATGTCGTGGAATGCGTAAGACATAGCACGCTGGAAAGTGGCTCCAGCGTTCTTCAAGCCGAACGGGAGCTTTTTATAAGCAAAAGTACCCCACAAACAGATGAATGCAGTCTTGTGTTGATCAGCGGGTAGAATATTTATCTGATTATACCTGGAAAAGTCGTCCATCAGGGAATAAATCTCACTCCCGGCACATTCATCAATGATTTGATCTATGAAAGGAGTGGGGTAGTTGTCCTTTGGACAGGCCCGATTAATATCTCGGTAATCAACACAAACTCTTATAGTACCATGTTTCTTATCTACAGGGACAATGTTGGAGACCCATTCTGTGAGGGGAATTGGGTAAATAAAGCCCGCGTTCATAATTTTTTCAACTTCTACTTTAATGGCAGTGGCTTTACGAGGGTGCACCGGGCGTAGGCGTTGGTGCACGGGTTTCGCACCAAGATAGGTAGTAATCTCATGCACTACTATGATGGGATCAATCTCGGGCATTTCCTCATAGGACCAAGTGAACACATCTCTGAATTCTCGAAAAAGATCAGTATAAACTCGTATCTCATCAAGAGAACAAGTTACTCCCACGTGTATGTTCTCAACTATCCTCGGTTTAACGGAGATGTCGATTGGAATGGTTTGAGTAATGTTGCTCAAGCCCGAAAGCACCCTGTGTGTCAATATGGGTGTCCTGGAGGAGGTGGAGTGGGAACTCGAGATGCAAAACGCTCAAAGTTGTCATGTGGACATTGCCTCAAGCTAGCCTATTAAAGGAGGAACGAAGGATGATGTCCATCGCCTCAAGGCAGTCCTCAAGAGACATTGCTTCAACAATGGCTTCATCGTATGGAAAATTCTTTAAGAGGACTGCGAGTTGGCGCCACCGAGCTGTAAGGACCGAGAATAGATGTCTAAAGCCATGCTCGAAGGAGCATGCTGAGGAGGGGGAGGATCAGATGCGACAAAGATTTCACAGTAGTTAATCTCTACTGGAGTTAAGGGCATCGATTCTCCAAACTCAGTCACTTGCTCAGGCGAAGGGATGAGCCATGGGTCGTCAGACCTAGAGATTATGTTAACTTGAGTGGTGTACGGTGGTGGTGCGGGAAAAATACCCATGAAGACAGGGTCCTTGAAGAGACCGGGTCCCACACTGTCAGGGGGATTTGGAATTTGATCCATGTAAGGAACATTTTTCTCGGAGGTGGAGGTGAAGAAAGACAACTGATCCACCGTAACAATTTTGCCCTCGTGAGGGAACTTAAGAAGTCGAAAGAGGGTGGATGGCACGCATAGCATGGCATGAGTCCAACTGCGGCCGACAAGTATATTGTAGTTAAGCTTGGCGTCAACTACTTCTACTTCTACGTTGACTGTCTTCCCCTGTAAGGTAATCGCTAAACTCTCAAGAACACCCAAGGGTTTTGATTCCTGACCATCGTATTTCTCTAGGGCATTAGGAGACGATGAAAGGGCCAGAGAGCCAATGGCCTTCCAACAAGCAGATGAAATGACACAGGTAGAAGCACCTTCATCCAAAATGGCCCTATGGATGTTAAGACCGTTGATCCCGACTTGAATAACAAGAGCGATCTGATGTGGAAGTCGGGGGGTAAAGTTCTCTAAGTCGAAGGTGAGAAGATTAGAATCAGTGGGATCGATCCCACCGATTGCATACAACAAAGCTTTGCGTTGTGACGGGCAACTTTGAAGAACTTCCAATGCAGACATGGCAGAAGGCGCCTATGCCAGATCCTCAACAATACTATAGTGCTGAGTGGCACGGGCATTTGGGTTGTAGGAAGATCTTTGTAGAACACCTTTAGGAGGTGGCCTCACAACAGGTTCAACAGTAGGCTTCTCAATCTCCAACGAACTGGGGACAGGTGGGGGAGGTGGAACATCCACAACTGTCTTCCCAGCTGCCTGATGCGATTCGTTGTAATCTTTCGAACGCGTAGCAATAGAGATAGGTGCAGCGCCATTCATCATAAAGACCTAGGACCCAAATGGTGCAGATGGTGAAGGCTGTTCAACCATTTGGGTCTGCTGAGACGGGAATGGTTCTTTAAGAAGTTCCGGAGTCCCTTTGGAGCCTTTTAGAAGTTGACTAACCTCAGATCGTCGTGGACAATCCTTGGTGTAATGATCTCCTTCACAGATGAGGCAAGGGTACTTCGTTTTGCGTTGGGAACCGTCCTCGGTACGAGGTTTGGAAGATTCTGGCTTTGGAGCGTCGGATTTGGATTTACCTTTGCCCTTCTTCTTCCCTTTGGAGGCTTTTTCCGTAGGATTAGCCTGAACGGAGTTAACCTCCGCAGTTTTTCCAGAATCGGGGGGAGGGTTGGAGGAGCAGAATTATTAGATGAGTTAGACTTATGCTTCCCATTCGAATATTTCTTCGAATTATGAGACACAGAACCAATAACACCATCCACCGCCGGGGTAGGTGGAGCTTTAGAGGTTCCAGACCGTGGAGCATCAGGAAAAATATCATAAAGCGTGCCAGACTGAGAGTATACCAGATCCAGATATTGGGCACGCGCTATGGCATGTTCTTCAGTTACACATGCTCCCATAGCAATATCTTGAGCGATTTTGTTAACGAAGGAGGTGGTGAACCAATGAGTTAGTATTTGATCAGGTATATGGAACTTGATCAGTCTACGACGACGTTGCCACTCATGAATGTGATCAGAAATGTGGGTGGATTTGTCGTGCTTCAAAGAAGTTAGGAGCTGCGTCCCGACTTCGTAACGAACCGGTAACTGAAAGTGATTCATAAAATCCATGGCTAATGTATTGAAATCTTGAAAGATGCCACGGGATAATTCAATATACCACTTAGTGGCAGCACCAGTCAAAGTGCACTGGAAGAGGCGTAGACGAATTGAATCATCCACCCAAGAGTTGGATGAACACCAAAGATGGTAAGTCATCACGTGAGCTTGGGGGTCCTCCCCAGCTTTACCCTCAAACTTTGGGCAATCACCGGGTACCTTGGTAGGAACCGGAGGCCAATAAGGATTGTGCAGAATTGGATCATTAGTTAATTTCAAAACATCTGGTAATTCCAAGGTAGCCAAAAACGACAATGGTGGATTGAACGACATGCCTGGCCCTTGATAAGGACTAGTACCTGTAATCCACGCTGGTTGAGAATATCCTTTCCCCCAGGGGTTCTGTCCAGCAGGATTCTAACCGTAGGGGGTATAGGGTGCATAACCAGTCTGATTTGGTTGCTGGTAACCAGTGTACGGGGCTTGATAACTAGAGTATGGACCTCGATTATATGTCGGCCCTGTGTGAGAAGCATGTGGATTTGGCTGCTGAGCATAGGTGTAGCCGGGTTTTTTAGAGTAATAGTTAGAACCTTGGGGCTGGCTATAATTCGGTCGGTATTGACCATGAGAATAGTAACCGCCTTGAGGTCGAGTGGGCTGTTGATAGGTGGGACCCTGCTGAGCCTGATAATTAGGGTGCAGCGGTTGATTTGGCTACGACATTGAATAAGTCGGCTGTTGGGAAGGGTAAACAAGATGTGTAGGATGGCCTGGCTGAACAGGCTGACCTGGCTGAGCGGGCTGCCCTGGTTGAACAAGTTGACCCGGATAAACAGGTTGTGCCGGTTGTGTAGGTTGTCCTGGCTGTTGAGGAGCACCAGGTTCTACCGGATGGGCCAGTTGGCCTAGTGGAGGGACACCAGGTTGTGCCGGTTTGGCCGGTTGGCCTAGTGGCGGGATACCAGGTTGTGCCGGATGGGCCGGTTGGCCTGGTAGAGGAATGGAGCCAGGTGGTTGCTGATAACCGGTTTGACCTGCAACAGGACCATAAGATGGTCCTGGCTGATGTGCAACGTTGGAAACAAGATGATATTATGGTTGCATAGGTTGAGAAGGTTGGACTTGCCCTCCAGGACCGTATACCGGCCTGGGTTGGTACCCCGGTTGTCCTATGAGTCCTTGAGGTTGCCCAGGTGGGACTCTAGGGAGAGGCTGCACGAGTTGACCCGAAGGGTTGTAATACTGTCCTTGCGGACCGTATAATGGCCCTTACTGGCCCGGAGGGTAGCCCTGTACGGGCTGTCCCTGCAAGTCATAAGGATAGCCAGGCTGGCCCGAAGGTTGGCCTTGAAAAGGTTGTCCTTGTGGGTTAAAAGGTTGTCCAGCTTGGTTATATGGTAAACCCTGAGCATGAAGTTGAGCCTCAGCAGCAGGTAAACGTAAAGGGTTCCCGTGCTCATCGTATTGATATGGAAAAACGTACATGGGTGTACCATCTTGTGCATAATGCGAAAAATATGAGCGGTTGGGATCTTGAGAGGAATGTCTGATCTCGGGGTTCGATTGTTGCAGGGACAATCGATACTCCTCTGGAGAGATGTTCTCCGGCATAGCGGATGCTATATAGATGTCTTCGGGAAGTGATGTGGTCCTTACGGACTGGGTAGTAACAATGGGTGCAGACGCGGCCACACAAACAGTGGGCATGGAGGGTACAGAAGTAACCTAAGGGGATGATGTAACAGGTGTCCGTGGAGACATCCCCAATGAAGGAACAACCAGCCTCGTAGAAGGAGCTGATACCCCCATAGAGGCAGCGGCGGCAATAATCTGACCCAAGGATCTATACCCAGCTGGTAATGAGGGACC
>CM076581.1:1265963229-1266055505 GCA_034641835.2 Pinus albicaulis
TCACACAGCAGCAAATATTCTTAACAAGGCACATGTTCGGGTAAATAGTGACAAAACTCCATATGAACTCTGGTATGGTAATTCTCCCTTTGTGAAACATTTTAGAGTTTTTGGAAGTAAATGCTTTATCAAAAATAATGATGAAAAGCTTGGCAAGTTTGAACCTAGATCGGATGAAGGAATACTTCTTGGTTACTGATCTACAAGCAAACTTGGAGGAAACTTGGAAATTTCTAAGCCAAGAGGGAGCTTAGGTACATTCCTTGGGTAGGAATGAGTACATTCCTTTATTGGAATATGTCCTCCTTAATTGAGAGGGAGAGATATACATGTCATTCTTGTCTTCACTTCGGAAAACAGAATGGAGGATTGGGTAATCGTCTAGCATTCGATACTCTTTTAGGATGAGATATGGAATCCAAGATAAGAGTAGTCGTAGAGGACCGATATTCTATGAGGACTTGGAATCCAAGATAAGAATAGTACAAGTGGAACACACCCTAAGAACCTGGGTAGGGTATGTTCCAGGAGAGATAATTATTAGGGTGTCTATAAATTATTGGTCTCGCCAGCATTGAGCTCATATATTGTGGAGAGATAGATTTGTTGGTCAAGGCCTTGCTATATAACAATGTCTATTGATATGATTCTATACAGATGGGTTACCAATCCAATGCTTCTAATGAGAAATTCTTCATATTTAGAATGACCAAGTACGATTGTGAATACCTCCCTAGTTAAGAGGGAGTGTTGAAAAGTGTAACTAGGTTCAATTTTCATAATGACATGTAAATGTGACTTTTGTAAATGATGTAATGAAGAAAATAAATTTATTATTGTAAGTCTTGCTTCATGGGTTTCATGAGCAGGTAATTTTATTTTATTTGGCTCCCATTGAGACCATTAGGATTTGTCATCTAAAGTCAAAGAGGCATGTATGAAGATCTCTTCTTGAGCATATGGCATGTATATAAGTCTATAAATTTGTCTAGAAACCCTCCAAAGACAAGCACAATCCTCCTCTTCAAGTCGGCCTCCAAAATGAATGAACAATGATCAAGTTGGCTCACCTAATAGACACACCTATTTGACAAGCTCAATTTGGCTTATTTATGAGACAAACTGCTATAAATACACAACTAGGGTACTCGCATTTCCACAGTGAACAGTTTGGACTATCCTCTGAAATCTTGGTCTAATTTCATAGGTATTTTTGCAACCTCAGTTCGATGGACTTACAACAATGATCTCAGCATACCTAGTGTAGATCACAGTGTAATAGTGGCTTAGTAAAATGATGACATGTTCAATGATATGATGATCTATATGGTTGGTAAAATTGCAGTGGTACAATAGCTCGGTGGTGTGATAATATGATACTATAATGATATCCCATGTGATACATGAATTCAGTGCTATCTCGGTGTGCTACATGAACTCGGTATTACAAGAACTCGGTGTTGTTTAGTGCTACATGAATTCGGTGCTACTCCATTCAATGCTTACCACAGTAAGGGATGAACTCAATCAACAGTAGCTCGATCTCTATCTGAGTTTCGTATGGATACATTATAGTGACAAGGGTTCACTATTGTGACAAGAAATAAGGTATCGATGGCACTAAAAGGAGGTAGTTACTTTGGTTCATGACCTGGTTTGGTTTCCTTGAAAAACACAGTGATCAAAGTAGAGTATCATCAGATATGGTGCGAAATCTAAAGTGGAAGGAACCAAGGAAGTGTAAATGATAAGATGAAAGAGGACTTGTGTCTTGGACTTGGAGAGGCTACTAGGTCAAGGGTCTTGGTCTTGGTATTCATCAATTGGAATCTCTATAATAAGAATTTGTGCAGGTTTTCCTCTCAAAGAGTGAGAGGTTTTGGCCCTGGCTGATAGCCTACATGTTGTATCTCGTGTCTATTTATGTTCATGCATTGGTTAATTTTTGATGAATAAGAATTCTAATATAGATAAAAATGTCTTCCGGATTAATCACATTATTAGGATTTGGTTGATGTTTCGAACCAGCTAATGTGGTTCATCCTCAGGACAAGGTGGAGAACTCTAATAATCTAACAAGAAGAATATCCTAATCTAAAGAAGTAAAAAGCATTCACAAACAATCACTAATGAAGAGAAATCTCCTAATTCTAATGCCCTATATTTCTCAACGGGATAGATTTAGATCCTCCTTGATAAAGACCATGATTAAACTAAGTGGGTGACTGATGCAGGAGAATCTGGACTTAGCCAGCAATGTGAATGGATTTTCACATGTTGTGGCTAATATGAGGAAAATGTCATTTCTTAAGTGGTTAAACCAAAATTTACCGAGAGGGTTGGATCTCTCAAATCTGTATTTAATTAAAAATTGTAACCGATTATACAGTTGTATTTTGATTAGAATAGGTAAGTGAGTGTTAGTATAGGTGTGAAGTAAAGCTTCGGAATAGGGATTAGAATGATAAAAATAAAAGATCGAGTTGGTATATTGTTAGATTTGATCCATAAAAGAAGGAATCAGAAATGTAATGCCTAATATAGTTAGTGAGAGATCTATATATTATATTTTGAGGACAGAAGAAGAGGAGGTCAAAGACTGAACCATTAAGCCAGAGAGGGCGAGACCTATAACTTTCATTTCTAATAGTAATCGATTGAAGAGTGATGTATAAATCTATGTTTTCTGAGTGTATTTTTATTGAAATCAATAAAGATCGAGCTTTATGTATGTGGCATTGAAAATTTGTTTCTATGTTTAAGACAGTGAGGGTTTGTAATTATATTAATCGTGAATGCCGACAGATTCACTATAGAAGTTATGCTTTTGATTCATTATCATTGATACATCTAAAGAGACAAAGCAGGGCATACCCGAACCTCATTCCACCTAAGAATTTGAAGTGTAATATTGAAGGTGGTTTTGGAAACCCGTCGAAGGTTATCGTACCGCTTTTGAGTTGTTGGAGGTAAATTGTTGAACCCACGCGATATATCCCAGTGAATGACACGTGGTTGTTTAAAACCACTTATATCGTATGCTCTCCAAAACGCTAAAGGTTGATTAAGTTTGAGTGCGATTACCGTCGGATGAAGAAGTTCTAAGCAATGGGATGCGATAACCGTTGGATTCGTAGAGGCAGTTTTTTCATTGGTGACATGTGAATGACAGAGTTTTAGAATGGTCAAAGGTTGACCATTTTATTGATTGAGTCTCGTATTTCATAATTAGATGTTCCTTTGGGTTATATATATATATATATGTATGTATGTATGTATGTATTTCGAGGGAAAATTCAAATGCATATGAGGATAGGATGAAAATGAGTGTTTATATAGTTTGATTAAAATATCAAAATGGTTTTCTCAGGAGTTAAAGAATTTTGAAATAAGATTGTGTTATAAATTTAAAACTGTTAAGGTCTCTGGCATCATTTGGTATTAGAGCCCCGATTGTAGATTGAGATTACAGATTGAGCTTGAAGAATTTAGATTAAAGATTACAGATTGAAGATTGTGTTACAAAATACCACCAAGAAAAGGCGTAGGAATAGACTGGGGACAACCTCCAGCAAATGAAATTTTGCTGGAAGAGGTACGACATCTTCGAACACGAATGGAAGCTATGGAAACAGCCCAGAGACGAGCACCTGATGAAGGAGGCGCTAGTGATGTTGAGGAATCGTCTGAAGAAGAAGAGGAACTAGATAATGAAGCAGCTAAAATGTTGAAGATGTTGGTGAAGGCAACTGGAAGACCAAAGGTGGATATACCTATGTATGAGTGAAATCTCAATGTAGAAGCATTAATGGACTGGATCATTTCATTAGATACGGACTTTGACTTTAAAGAAGTTGAAGACAAAAGGAAAGTGAAGATTGCAACTACCAGGTTAAAAGACCATGCAGCTATTTGGTGGGAAGAATTACAACTATCCAGCAGAGAAAAGGAAAACCCAGAATCAAACAATGGGACAAGATGGTGAGCAAATTAAAAGGTAAATTCATGCCCAAGGATTATCAATTAAATCCTTTTAAGCAATTACAAAATTTGAAGCAAAAAGGAATGACAGTGAAAGAATATACAGAGGAGTTCTATAAACTGAATATTAGAGCTGGACGTGTAGAGGATGATTTGGAGAAAGTAGCCAGGTATATAAATGGGCTAAGGGATGATATTCAGGATGAAATCAGTTTATTAAATCTAAAGAAAATTGAGGATGCTTATCAGGCAGCCTTGAAAGCAGAAGAGAAGATACAGAGGAAGCAAAACCAGAAGAACCGAGGTAAGGGTTCTGTGAGAGGCAGCGGAGCATTTTAACCTAGATTTCAGCACTCCCAAAATGAAGCAAGAGGTTCAAGTAGCAGATCACCAGAAAGAGGAGACTCTGGTCGAGGGAGGTTTGTACCCATAGGTAGAGGCCGAGGAAGAGAAATTCGGTGCTATACATGTGGTGAATGGGAACATGGGTCATGGGATTGTCCTCATAATAAATCAACAAATCAAAGAAATTTAAATGTTGTTGAAACAAAGGAGAAAATTCCTCAGGATAAAGGAAAAGAAGAACCACCCGAAGCAGGATAATCTTTGTTATTGAAAAGGGTATTGCTTAAAGCAGAAAAAGAAGCAGGAGAGCCAGCTCAAAGAAAGAATCTATTTAGAACAATATGCAAGTCTAAAGGTAAATGTTGCAAAGTGGTAATTGACAGTGGTAGTACCGACAACCTTGTTTCTACAAAATGGTAGACAAGTTCTGGGATTAGAAAAGACAAGACACCCTACTCCATATAAGTATCATGGTTAAAAAGGCCATCGATTATTGTGACAAACAACAATGTAAGGTAGAGATCCGTATGGGGGCACTTACAAGGATGTTATATTATGATGTAATGCCAATGGATGTATGTCATATATTATTGGGAAGACCTTGCAGTTTGATCGGAAAGCCATACATGATGGCAGAAGAAATACTTATACCCTGGAGAAGGATGGAAACAAACACACACTGCTGCCATTGAAGGATGACGCTGACAAAGGAACATCAGGAAATAGTGTTATGTTGATGAGTGGAAAAGAGCTGTTGCAAGAAATTAGAAAAGATAAAGAAATGCATTTTGCTGTCATAGGGAAATCTAAGTTAATTTTGACTTCCACAAACTTAGATGATTTATCTGAAGAAATCAAAACTTTGTTGGATGATTTTGTTGATATTATTGTGGATGAGTTTCCAAATGCATTACCACCAATCAGGAGTATTAGTCATCACATTGATCTAATACCTGGAGCAAGTTTTCCGAATAAAGAAACATATAGATTAACCCCTCAAGAAAATGCAGAAGTTGGAAGACAAGTGTAGGAGTTGATGGATAAAGGGTTGGTAAGAGAAAGCCTTAGTCCATGTGCTGTACCAATAGTACTCAGTCCAAAGAAAGGAGGAGAATGGCGCATGTGCACAGATTCCAGAGCCATAAATAAAATCACCATCAGGTATCGTTTTCCTTTACCATGAACGAATGATTTAATGGATTGTTTGAGTGGATCAAGATATTTTACTAAGAAATATTTGAAGAGTGATTATCATCAGATAAGAATTAGAGAAGGGGATGAATAGAAGACTGCATTCAAAACCAACAATGGGTTGTATGAGTGGTTAGTGATGCCTTTTGGACTCACTAATGCACCCAGCACATTCATGAGATTGATGAATGAAGTATTGAAAGAATATGCAGACAAGTTTGTAATTGTTTATCTTGATGATATTTTAATTTTCAGTCGAAGTAAAGAAAAGCATGTAGAACATCTTAAGTTGGTTCTGAAAACTTTGCAGAAAGAGAAACTGCTAATAAATCTGAAGAAATGCAATTTTATGAAAGAAGAGTTAATTTATTTGGGGTTTGTAGTTTCTAAAGAAGGTCTGAAAATGGATCCAGAGAAAGTCCAAGCCATTTGGAACTGGCCAATTCCCAGAACCATATTTGACGTAAGAAGCTTTCACGGTCTTGCAAGTTTTTATAGAAAATTTATCAGAAGTTTTAGTCAGATTTGTGCACCGATTATTGAAACAATCAAAGAAGCAAATCAGCCATTCAAGTGGACAAAAGCAACAGACTGAAATTTTAAGTTACCAAAGAAGAAAATTACAGAAAAACCAATTTTAGCTTTCCCTGATTTTGAACAAAAAATTCAAGTTGAAACTGATGCTAGTGGAGTTGCAATTGGAGCAGTTTTAAGTTAGGAACAGAGACCAATAGCATATTTCAGTGAGAAATTGAATGAAGCTAAGAAGAAATATCCCTCTAATGATAAAAAATTTTATGCTATTATGCAAGCTTTAAAACAATGGAGACATTATTTACTACCCAAAGAGTTTGTATTGTATTCTGATAATCATGCCTTACAGTTCATAAATAACCAGCCAAAATTGAACCAGAAACATGCCAAGTGGGTAGAGTTTTTACAGAGTTTTACCTTTGTAATTAAGCATACAAGTGGTAAGTTGAACAAAGTCGTTGATGCTTTGAGCAGGGTAAATTTTATTGTGCAAGAATTAAAAGTTGGTGTTGTGGGATTTGAAAAAATGGTTGATATGTATAAAGATGATGCAAAATTCAAAGATATTTATGCAGTTGTACAAAATCCAGCAGTTCATAACAGAAGAAAATGGTTGGATTATCTTATCCAAGGAGGTTTGCTATTCAAAAGTAAAAAATTATGTATTCCTAAGTGTTCTATGAGGGAAAACATAATTAAAGAGAAACACAGTGGAGGCTTGTCTGGACATTTTGGACAAGACAAGACTTTTGCTCAGATAAATGATTTTATTATTGGCCAAAGATGCAAACTAATGTTAAGAAATTTGTTGAGAAGTGTAGGATCTGTCAACATGCTAAGGGGAGAAGCCAAAATACAGGATCGTACCAGCCATTACCAATACCAAACCGACCATGGGATGCAGTTAGTATGGATTTTGTTTTTGGTTTGTCAAAAACTCAAAGAGGAAATGATTCCATTTATGTTGTGGTGGATAGGTTTTCTAAAATCGCTCATTTCATTGCTTGTAAAAATTTAAAAGACTAGTGATGCAACACATATTGCTAATCTGTTTTTTCAGAAGTTGTAAGGTTACATGGATTGCCTATAAGTATTGTGTCTGACAGGGATACAAAGTTTGTTGGGCATTTCTGGAGAAGTCTTTGGAAGAAACCAAGTGCCAATCTTAGTTTCAGCTCAGCATATCACCCTCAAATAGATGGGCAAACAGAGGTAGTAAACAGAAGCCTGGGAAACATGTTGAGGAGTTTAGTGTATAAAAATCCCAAGCAGTGGGATTTAGCACTTGCTCAGGCTAAGTTTGCTTATAATGATACTCCAAATCGGAGTATTGGGATGAGCCCATTCCAGATTGTTTTTGGGATGAATCCAAGAGGTGTGTATGAGCTTAGAAATTTGAGCGAACAAGAGATAAGAAGTGCAAAGGCTAAAGAATTTATAGAGCTGATGCAACAACTACAGGAAGATGTTAAAAACAGATTGCAGGAAAGCAGTGTAAAATACAAACAGAGAGTTGATATGAAGAGGAAAGAGAAGAAATTCCAAGTAGGAGATCTAGTCATGGTTTATCTGAGAAAAGAAAGATTTTCTGTTAAAACTTACAATAAATTAAAGACGAAGAAAATAGGACCATGTAAAATATTGAGGAAATTTTCTTCAAATGCATATGAAATAGAATTGCCAAAGAAGGGGATTGGAATATCGACCATCTTTAATGTTGCGATTTATACCCATACAAAGGAACGTGAGGGAGGAGCTACAGAAAATCCTATAGCAGAGGAAAACTAGATTTTAAATTGGAAAGATCAGATACAAAGAATGTTAAGAAAGAGGTAGAAGTTGTCTGGAAAAAGAGTATACAAAAAACCGGAGGATAGTTATTTTCGCATGTTCGCATCTAGTCAAATGGAAGGGATGTACCATCCAATGGAAGATGCCAGCTTGAGTGACAAGAAGCAGACTATAGAAATATGGAGTAAACCCCGAAAGCTTGATAAATGATTCTTTCTTTCCCGAGAGTCCGATGAGCATCCTGACTCAGCCAGCATGGATTTTCACATGTTGTGGCAAACGTGAGATAAATTTAATTTCCTAAGTGGTCAAAACCAGTTTACCGAGAGGGTTGGATCTCTCGAATCTTCATTTATTTAAATATTGTAATAATCCATATAGTTGTGTTATGGTTAGAATAGAAGGTGAGCGTTAGCATAGGTGTGCATCAAGACTTTAGAATAGGGATTAGGATGATAAGAATACAGATTGAGTTGTTACATTGTTAGATTTGATCCATAAAAGAAGGAAACAGAATGTAATGACAAATATAGATAGCGAGGGAGTAAGACAATATATATATATTGGGTTTTTAAAAGAAAAGGGACAGAGAGATAGAGGTAAAAAAAAACTGATATAATCCGACCAGAGAGGGCGAAGACCTGTGATTTCGATTTTAATAGAAATTGATTGAGTTTGTTGTGAACACTGAAAACCATCTTTCTGCGTGTTACATTTCATCGCAAATCATTGAAAATCCATTTTTTTATATGCTGGTACTGTGTTTTTATTTTTTGCATTTGAAATGGCGTTAAACAGTGAATACCTAGAGGGTTCTGTAATTGTTTTAACAGTTTATAGATTGAGTGTTCATTGCAGAAAATGAGTATGTCAAGTTCGTTGTGATTGATATATTAAAAGGGGTGAAATTGAAGCATTAACGGACCTTGTTCCACTATAGAATTTTGTGTATTGGTATTGCAAAGCGGTTTTGAAAACCACGAAGGGTTTATCGCACAACCTTTTGATGGTTTGCGGTAATTGTTGAATCCATGCAATACACCCTAGCAAGCGACACGTGTTGAAGGGTGGATGTACAAAACCACTTTTATTGCACGTCTTCAAAAACTTTAAAGGTTGGGTTAGTTTGAATGCGATCACCGTCAGATTGAACAGTTAAATAAAGGTGGAATTCGATGACCATTAGATTCAGGGAGGTTTGTTTATTCGGTGGTGATGTGTGAAGGACGGGATTAGATGGGTCGACGAGTTGACCATATTTATTGATTTATATGAATGACTCACTTTTCACAAATCGACATTGCTTGAGGTCTTACGTATGTATAGTTTTGAATTAAAAAGAAACAAATCTTGAAAAGGATTTATTTGGTGGTGGTTTGTCTTTAGTGATAATTTTATTTAAATTAATTTATTTGAGGTGTCTCCGGCATCATTTGGTATCAGAGCTAGGTTGTAGGTTGTGTTGTTTTACAAAATGCCACCAAGAAGAGGTGTAGGAATAGGCTGGGGACAACCTGCAGCAGATGCAGTTTTGCTGGAAGAGGTACAACATCTTCGAACACGGATGGAAGCTATGGAAACATCCCAGAGACGAGCACCTGATGAAGGAGGCGCCAGTGATGTTGAGGAATCATCTGAAGAAGAAGAGGAACAAGATAATGAAGCGGCTAAAATGTTGAAGATGTTGGTGAAGGCAACTGGAATACCAAAGGTGGATATACCTATGTATGAGTGAAATCTCAATGTAGAAGCATTAATGGACTGGATCATTTCATTAGATACGTACTTTGACTTTAAAGAAGTTGAAGACAAAAGGAAAGTGAAGATTGCAACTACCAGATTAAAAGACCATGCAGCTATTTGGTGGGAAGAATTACAACTATCCAGCAGAGAAAAGGAAAACCCAGAATCAAACAATGGGACAAGATGGTGAGCAAATCAAAAGGTAAATTCATGCCCAAGGATTATCAATTAAATCCTTTTAAGCAATTACAAACTTTGAAGCAAAAAGGAATGACAGTGAAAGAATATACAGAGGAGTTCTATAAACTGAATATTAGAGCTGGACGCGTAGAGGATGATTTGGAGAAAGTAGCCAGGTATATAAATGGGCTAAGGGATGATATTCAGGATGAAATCAGTTTATTAAATCTAAAGAAAATTGAGGATGCTTATCAGGCAACCTTGAAAGCAGAAGAGAAGATACAGAGGAAGCAAAACCAGAAGAACCGAGGTAAGGGTTCTGTGAGAGGCAGCGGAGCATTTTAACCTAGATTTCAACACTCCCAAAATGAAGCAAGAGGTTCAAGTAGCAGATCACCAGAAAGAGGAGACTCTGGTCGAGGGAGGTTTGTATCCATAGTTAGAGGCCGAGGAAGAGAAATTCGGTGCTATACATGTGGTGAATGGGAACATGGGTCATGGGACTGTCCTCATAATAAATCAACAAATCAAAGAAATTTAAATGTTGTTGAAACAAAGGAGAAAATTCCTCAGGATAAAGGAAAAGAAGAATCACCCGAAGCAGGATAATCTTTGTTATTGAAAAGGGTATTGCTTAAAGCAGAAAAAGAAGCAGGAGAGCCAGCTCAAAGAAAGAATCTATTTAGAACAATATGCAAGTCTAAAGGTAAATGTTGCAAAGTGGTAATTGACAGTTGTAGTACTGACAACCTTGTTTCTACAAAAATGGTAGACAAGTTGGGATTAGAAAAAACAGTACACCCTACTCCATATAAGGTATCATGGTTGCAAAAAGGCCATCAGATTATTGTGACAGAACAATGTAAGGTAGAGATCCAGATAGGCACTTACAAGGATGTTATATTATGTGATGTAATGCCAATGGATGTATGTCATATATTATTGGGAAGACCTTGGCAGTTTGATCGGAAAGCCATACATGATGGCAGAAGAAATACTTATACCCTGGAGAAGGATGGAAACAAACACACACTGCTGCCATTGAAGGATGACGCTGACAAAGGAACATCAGGAAATAGTGTTATGTTGATGAGTGGAAAAGAGCTGTTGCAAGAAATTAGAAAAGATGAAGAAATGCATTTCGCTGTCATAGGGAAATCTAAGTTAATTTTGACTTCCACAAACTTAGATGATTTATCTGAGGAAATCAAAACTTTGTTGGATGATTTTGTTGATATTATTGTGGATGAGTTTCCAAATGCATTACCACCAATTAGGAGTATTAGTCATCACATTGATCTAATACCTCGAGCAAGTTTTCCGAATAAAGAAACATATAGATTAACCCCTCAAGAAAATGCATAAGTTGGAAGACAAGTGCAGGAGTTGATGGATAAAGGGTTGGTAAGAGAAAGCCTTAGTCCATGTGCTGTACCAATAGTACTCAGTCCAAAGAAAGGAGGAGAATGGCGCATGTGCACAGATTCCAGAGCCATAAATAAAATCACCATCAGGTATCGTTTTCCTTTACCACGAACGGATGATTTAATGGATTGTTTGAGTGGATCAAGATATTTTACTAAGAAAGATTTGAAGAGTGATTATCATCAGATAAGAATTATAGAAGGGGATGAATAGAAGACTGCATTCAAAACCAACAATGGGTTGTATGAGTGGTTAGTGATGCCTTTTGGACTCACTAATGCACCCAGCACATTCATGAGATTGATAAATGAAGTATTGAAAGAATATGCAGACAAGTTTGTAATTGTTTATCTTGATGATATTTTAATTTTCAGTCGAAGTAAAGAAAAACATGTAGAACATCCTAAGTTGGTTCTGAAAACTTTGCAAAAAGAGAAACTGCTAATAAATCTGAAGAAATGCAGTTTTATGAAAGAAGAGTTAATTTATTTGGGGTTTGTAGTTTCTAAAGAAGGTCTGAAAATGGATCCAGAGAAAGTCCAAGCCATTTGGAACTGGCCAACTCCTAGAACCATATTTGACGTAAGAAGCTTTCACGGTCTTGCAAGTTTTTATAGAAAATTTATTAGAAGTTTTAGTCAGATTTGTGCACCGATTATTGAAACAATCAAAGAGGCAAATCAGCCATTCAAGTGGACAAAAGCAGCAGACTGAAATTTTAAGCTACCGAAGAAGAAAATTACAGAAAAACCAGTTTTAGCTTTCCCTGATTTTGAACAAAAAATTCAAGTTAAAACTGATGCTAGTGGAGTTGCAATTGGAGCAGTTTTAAGTTAGGAACAGAGACCAATAGCATATTTCAATGAGAAATTGAATGAAGCTAAGAAGAAATATTCCTCTTATGATAAAAATTTTTATGCTATTATGCAAGCTTTAAAACAATGGAGACATTATTTACTACCCAAAGAGTTTGTATTGTATTCTGACAATCATGCCTTACAGTCCATAAATAACCAGCCAAAATTGAACCAGAAACATGCCAAGTGGGTAGAGTTTTACAAAGTTTTACCTTTGTAATTAAGCATACAAGTGGTAAGTTGAACAAAGTCGTTGATGCTTTGAGCAGGGTAAATTTTATTGTGCAAGAATTAAAAGTTGGTGTTGTGGGATTTGAAGAAATGGTTGATATGTATAAAGATGATGCAAAATTCAAAGATATTTATGCAGTTGTACAGATGAAAATGGTTGGATTATCTTATCCAAGGAGGTTTGCTATTCAAAAGTAAAAAATTATGTATTCCTAAGTGTTCTATGAGGGAAAACATAATTAAAGAGAAACACGGTGGAGGCTTGTCTGGACACTTTGGACAAGACAAGACTTTTGCTCAGATAAATGATTTTTATTACTGGCCAAAGATGCAAACTGATGTTAAGAAATTTGTTGAGAAGTGTAGTATCTATCAACATGCTAAGGGGAGAAGCCAAAATACAGGATTGTACCAGCCATTACCAATACCAAACCGACCATGGGATGCAATTAGTATGGATTTTGTTTTTGGTTTGTCAAAAACTCAAAGAGGAAATGATTCCATTTATGTTGTGGTGGATAGGTTTTCTAAAATCGCTCATTTCATTGCTTGTAAAAAGACTAGTGATGCAACACATATTGCTAATCTGTTTTTTCAGAAGTTGTAAGGTTACATGGATTGCCTATAAGTATTGTGTCTGACAGGGATACAAAGTTTGTTGGGCATTTCTGGAGAAGTCTTTGGAAGAAACCAAGTGCCAATCTTAGTTTCAGCTCAGCATATCACCCTCAAATAGATGGGCAAACAGAGGTAGTAAACAGAAGCCTGGGAAACATGTTGAGGAGTTTAGTGTATAAAAATCCCAAGTAGTGGGATTTAGCACTTGCTCAAGCTAAGTTTGCTTATAATGATACTCCAAATCGGAGTATTGGGATGAGCCCATTCCAGATTGTTTTTGGGATGAATCCAAAAGGTGTGTATGAGCTTAGAAATTTGGGCGAACAAGAGATAAGAAGTGCAAAGGCTAAAGAATTTATAGAGCTGATGCAACAACTACAGGAAGATGTTAAAAACAGATTGCAGGAAAGCAGTGTAAAATACAAACAAAGAGTTGATATGAAGAGGAAAGAGAAGAAATTCCAAGTAGGAGATCTAGTCATGGTTTATCTGAGAAAAGAAAGATTTTCTGTTAAAACTTACAATAAATTAAAGACGAAGAAAATAGGACCATGTAAAATATTGAGGAAATTTTCTTCAAATGCATATGAAATAGAATTGCCAGAAGAGATTGGAATATCACCCATCTTTAATGTTGCAGATTTATACCCATACAAAGGAACAGAGGAGGAGCTATAAGAAAATCCTACAACAGAGGAAAACTAGATTTTAAATTGGAAAGATCAGATGCCAAAGAATGTTAAGAAAGAGGTAGAAGCTGTTCTGGAAAAAAGAGTATACAAAAAAACCGAAGGACAGAATTATTTTCAGTATCTAGTCAAATGGAAGGGACAGCCAATGGAAGATGCCAGTTGGTTGACAGCAGCAGAATTACAGAAATATGGAGTAAACCCTGAAAGCTTGATAAATGATTCTTTTCTTCCCCGGGAGTCTGATGCAGGAGCATCCGGACTTAGCTAATGGATTTTCACATGTTGTGGCAAACGTGAGATAAATTTAATTTCCTAAGTGGTCAAACCAAAGTTTACCGAGAGGGTTAGATCTCTCGAATCTTCATTTATTTAAATATTGTAATAATCCATATAGTTGTGTTATGGTTAGAATAGAAGGTGAGCGTTAGCATAGGTGTGCATCAAGACTTTAGAATAGGGATTAGGATGATAAGAATATAGATTGAGTTGTTACATTGTTAGATTTGATCCATAAAAGAAGGAAACAGAATGTAATGACAAATATAGATAGCGAGGGAGTAAGACAATATATATATATTGGATTTTTAAAAGAAAAGGGACAGAGAGATAGAGGTAAAAAAAACTGATATAATCCGACCAGAGAGGGCGAAGACCTGTGATTTCGATTGTAATAGAAATTGATTGAGTTTGTTGTGAACACTGAAAACCATCTTTCTGCGTGTTACATTTCATCGCAAATCATTGAAAATCCATTTTTTTATATGCTGGTACTGTGTTTTATTTTTTGCGTTTGAAATGGCGTTAAACAGTGAATACCTAGAGGGTTCTGTAATTGTTTTAACAGTTTATAGATTGAGTGTTCATTGCAGAAAATGAGTATGTCAAGTTCGTTGTGATTGATATATTAAAAGGGGCGAAATTGAAGCATTAACGGACCTTTTTCCACTATAGACTTTTGTGGATTGGTATTGCAAAGCGGTTTTGAAAACCATGAAGGGTTTATCGCACAACCTTTTGATGGTTTGCGGTAATTGTTGAATCCATGCAATACACCCCAGCAAGCGACACGTGTTGAAGGGTGGATGTACAAAACCACTTTTATTGCACGTCTTCAAAAACTTTAAAGGTTGGGTTAGTTTGAATGTGATCACCGTCAGATTGAACAGTTAAATAAAGGTGGAATTCGATGACTGATAGATTTAGGGAGGTTTGTTTATTCGGTGGTGATGTGTGAAGGACTAGATTAGATGGGTCGACGAGTTGACCATATTTATTGATTTATATGAATGACTCACTTTTCACAAATCGACATTGCTTGAGGTCTTATGTATGTATAGTTTTGAATTAAAAAGAAAGAAATCTTGAAAAGGATTTATTTGGTGGTGGTTTGTCTTTAGTGATAATTTTATTTAAATTAATTTATTTGAGGTGTCTCCGGCATCAGTTTAGGAAAGTATGCACAAGGCATGGTTGAACCTATTTTGGTTGAGGAATGACCTCAGAAATTTGGTCAAGGTTATGTGCAATCTAATGACGAAGACTCCAAAGCCATGAAGGCATGTGAGGCAATTTCAAAGATAACTTTTGTTCCAAGTTCTAATATACAAACATGTCTAGTTTGTTTCCAAGATGAATGCCATTGCTTTAAGCCTTTGTTGCAACAAGAAGATTGTAGACATGCAGCTTATGGCGAGCATGCGAGTTCACACAGTTTTCAAGACAAGAATGATGATGTTAGTTTGCAAAAGAAAGTTGGAACCTCTACTAGTTCATCTCCTCAAGAAGGAAAAAAGAATGGACATGCAAAGCAGCACAAGAGGTATAATTCTTCCCATAGTCAATTTGATTATGTTTCTGCAAGGCATGACAATTTTGCATGCTTAAATGGAAGAAAGAGTTGCTATGCATATTGTGGTCGGTTTAACCATGATGTTTCGAGATGCTAGATGAGGAAGAAGGCATACAGGAAGCAGAAGAAGCAAAGACAACTTTCAAAGAAGGTGCATAAGACTTGCACATATTTCCAGAAGAGGGGACATGTTGTCTCCCAATGTTGGACTTTGCATCCAACTAGTCATCCTAAGCACATGCAGCAAGAGGACAGAAAGACTGGTGAAAGCGGAACCAAGGATTCCATTATTGATGTGAGAACGGAAGTTTCACATGAATAAAATTTGCAGCAACAACAGTCACCATGGAAGTGGCTTGGTAAGAAGTGGTTGGACTTATTAACACAATAAGACATACTTATTTATACATATGCAATTTTTGGTTGTATGCACGTATTTTATGGTGTAATATATTGTTTGTTTGAGCCACCTTGGATCAATGATCAAGGCAGCGATGTTCAGCTACCTTCTGCAAATTTCTCGCCAGAAATTTCTGAGTGAGTGCAAGGAAGACAATTCTTGACAGGAGGACAAGCACATCCAGGAAGGGAAGTATCGACAACTTTCAAGTTGTGGTTCAAAGGCTCTAGCCGTGCAAGGCAAGTGTTTGGAGGCTGAAAAGAAGAGGGTGTTGTACTCTCATCTACTGTAAAGATCAGTATATCAGTCTTTTGGGGTCCAAAATATTCCTAATGGGGAGGTGTGATCAGAACTGGATCGTGGACCAGAATGATAGCTCAAAATTCGAAGTGTTCAGAAGTGTGTTGAACTTGAGCGACCGGAAAGATCTCGTCATTGCGATTCCGGCGCTGCAAACAGTTCGAAAAACCAACATTGTATGAAGAAGTTATCGCAGTTTGAAAAGTCCAGTAAACTGCAAAAACTAGAGTTTGACCAAGTTTGACTTGGCAGTTGGGAAAATTAAAAAGAGAATATTTCAGGGAATATTCCTCGAAATATTCTCTAGAATATTCCCCAGAATATTCTGTATGGTCCAATCATCAGATGACAAGTGGCAAGTTTTGATTCATTGATTGGAGGCACATGTTGCAATTTGAGCCAATCAAAGGTTGCCACGTGGCAAGCCCGGAGGCCGCCACGTGGCTCAGGAGCATGGTGTAAAATTGGGTCGAACTCCCCTAGAATATTCCCCAGAATATTCTGTATGGTCTAATCATCAGATGACAAGTGGCAAGTTTTGATTCATTGATTGGAGGCACATGTTGCAATTTGAGCCAATCAAAGGTTGCCACGTGGCAAGCCCGGAGGCCGCCACGTGGCTCAGGAGCATGGTGTAAAATTGGGTCGAACTCCCCGAGAGTCGACCACTCGACCTCCAATCTGCTAGCCATCCCACGTGCCAATGCGCCACGAGTGATTCTTACAAATCATAGTGGGCGGCATCTACTTATTGTTTAAAGGATTTTGCATTGGGGGTTTGGGAGGCCAGCCCCCCCCCTCATGCGCCCAAGCGCCAAGCAACAAGGGCTTAACACCTTGACCACTCCGCAACTTACGGCTTGTTTTTTAGTTGTGGTCACATGTCACGTGGATTAACCACGACAACAACAATTGAGAGTTTTTGTAACTACCGCCAGAGGTTGCGGTTAGCTGACCACATTGTGTGGTGGTATGTGCCAACCCACAAATGTTAAAGTTTATTGTTACGGTTTAACTGGAAGAAAAATGGAGCGAGCGTGAAATTTTGGTGATTTGCCACTTTTAACTAGAGTTAACTCTAGTCCCACCATTTTTATTGGAGGATTTTTAGGGGTTACTGGGCAAAATTGGTTTTGGCTCTATCTGGAGCTAGATTCGCCCAATTTTGGAGTGCCAATAGTCAATTTCAACTATCTCCAACATTCCAGACTCAATGGAGTAGGTTGTAGAGTCATCAAAGAGCTTCTAAGCATGTTTTTACTTCAGTGAAGTTCAAGGGGCCAGGGGGCAACAACAGTTTGAGGCCTAGCCAGGGGAGCTAGAGGTCTTTTTCAACAATCCAATAGTCAATTTTGGATATTTCAGATCTTCTGAATCTAATGAGATGGTTTGTAGAGCCTGTAGATAACTTTAAAAAGACGAGAAGCTTCAGTAAATTTCCAGGGGCCATCAATGCCAGCTTTTGCCAACAGTAGTTCAGGGCCTAGCCAAGGGAGCTAGAGACTATATGCAGTGAACCAATAGTCATTTTTTACTATAAAAAACATTCTGAATCCATTGAAGGAGGTTGCAGAAGCATTTGAGGACTTCTATAGGTCGATAACCCATCAGAGAAGGTTTCAGTGACCCTAGTGCCAAGGGGTGCCAACAGGTGTTGGAGGCGAAACCGGAGCAACTGGAGGCCATTTTCTGAAAATGAATAGTCTATCTTGACTATTTCAAACATTTTGGAACCAATGAAATTGTTTTCAAAAGATTTTGAGAACTTATAGAGCTCGAGAAGCTGAAGGGAAGTTTTGGGCAGCCCTGGGCAAACCGTGGAGGAAGGCCTAGTTTGGAGATGCAGTGCTCATTTTGAGCAAATTATCAGTCGATATTTGGTGTTTGATGTGTGCTAGAGACAGAAGGTGTGGTTTCAGGGACAAAAATAGAATTTTGAAGGAGTTAGTGCTAAGGAGAAGCTCAGTGTAGCTCAGTGCACCGACAGAAGGAATCGATTCTAAGGGAGCCTAAAGTTGTTTGCTGAGTGATGATAGCCATGACAGGGATATAGATGGTATTCTAAGCCCTTTGGATCAAATCAGTATCCATTGGAGTTAAGTGTGGAACTTGTAAAAGAAACTTTACCATAATCCCAAAGAGCCAAGTCAAGATGACAAAGCTCAAAGGAGATGTAGCCCACGATATTCGAGTGAATTCCTAGATTAATATTGCTGTTATGTGTGGATGTTTTATTGTTGCATTATGTTGCTGTTATACATGTTAAATTTCAGCAAGAAAAAATGAACTTAAGACACATAAAAAGTTAAAAATTGTACACAACTTTCAAGTAATAATTTGGCAAAAATGTCGAGTACAAGCTAGATCTTTTATTTGTTTAGCTGAGTGGGAGGTTCTTGAAATATATAACAAGTTATCCAACCCATTTTCAGATCTTCAAGCAAGAATAATAATGCTTCAAACAACAAGGATGTAAGGAAGCCACGAAGAAATGATACTCCTAGTTCCAACAAAGGCAAGTGTCAAGATGACATTAGAAGAAACCCTACTTCAAGGAGATTTACAGATGATGTCAAGAATACAAAAGGAAATCAATATCATTAAAGAGTTCCAAGGTAAAAAGACTTCGGAAGTACTTCAAGGAACTCTTCATCCCCTAGGTACCAAAGTATATTTCTTGGTTATTGCTATTCTTGTACAAACTTTGGGCACATGGAGAAAAATTGTAGGGCATATCACAAAGACCAATATGATGGCCCCTGTCAATCTCCTAGAAGAAATTTTGCAAGAAGAAGTCATGAGTTCTTATTCATGAACAAGATAGAGTGCTTCAATTGCCATAACATTGGACATATGGCACGTGATTGTAACTTGTCTTGGGACCCTACACAAGCTATAACCATGTCATAGAAGAAAGTTACACAAGTATGGAGAAGGAAGCGAATTTCCTCAGAAAATATTTTGAACACTCCAGCCAACAACACATGTTGACTTGATGAAGTCATCCTTAATATTCCAAGTAATTGATAATGAAACTCTGTCAAAACGAAACCATGCATAAATTTAGTGGGAGTCTGTGATTCTTGAGCTTTTTTGCAAAAGCTATCCGTGAAAGGGCCCTATGAAATCCTTAATGAGTCATACATGGACAATCATCTTTTGATAGATCATCTCTCGGAATCAACTCCATTGAAGAACATAATCCCTTCTCATTCAACAGACCATTGTTGAAGATGTCTTCCATTAGATCACAAAGCAAGCAATATTTCTTGAGCTAGAGGTGTTTATGCAAGTAGGGGAAATTGGTTCATCACATGAAGAAATGCAATCTATCATGGACCACATTGCAAAAAGGAAGAGCACCATGACAGGGGGAGTAACATTCCTATGAAGAATTACTATTGATGAAGAAAAGAAGCATCTTGACAGGGGGAGTACTTGGGCACCCTATTTGCCATTGATGCCAAGGGGGGAGAAAATGCTGGAAGAGAAAGAATATTGCCATCAATGACAAAGGTGGAGATTGTTAATCAAGGTTGTCATTGATGTCAATATGGATTTGACTGCAATGTCAATATTCTTGAGATGTCTGGTTCTAAATGATGATGTCTTGCCCTAAGAAGTTGCCAAGTGTCTGATTGGTGATCTAGTCCCTAAGTACAAGCCCATAATGCGAAAAACTATACATAATGAATCCATACTTGTGATGATGTTATACTCTTATATGACCACACTTAATTATGGTGTTTGATGAATACTAGAAGACTAAGTGATGACGTGATTGATGATTGAAAGAGACCTTCCTAATGATACTGCCTATAACATATCACTGCGCCACTATGTAATACACTCACTATTGATGTCCTATCATGATCCTATGATGAAGGTGTTAAACAATGAAGAATCCTAACAAGAGAATCTTATCTGCCTACCTCAAATTCTGCACTAATTAATGACCAGTCACATTAACAAAATGTTTTTTTAATATCTTAAAGGTCGCCTCTCAATTTGATACCTATGCCATCTTTTAGAGCATAGTTTTGCCTTTCCAATGGGCTATTACTTGGCCCAAAACTCCAAATAGTTTGGGATATGTTGATTTTTTAAGTCAAGAAATTTAACTCTGACATTGAGCCAACCTATGCAAGGACACATGTCGGCCTCCCTCCAAAGAGTCATGTCCCCTCATTCCAATCAAAAACCTGTATATATATGACGTTAGACACCTCATTCTAGCTATAAAATTTCTGTGAAAAAACACAGAAGTTACAGGAGGCCGAGGAGAAGAAAAGGATTATAGTTTGGGCAAAATTTCTTGATTGGGTTGACATTCAAAGCTAAAAATACATAGCTCGGATCACTGAATTGTGGAAAAAAATGTCTTCCTGGAAAGCTCACAACAGCAGAAACTTGTGAATGCATTAAACTATGGACAGTCACCAGCTTTGGAAGCTCAGACAAGGAGTGGAGACCTCTCTGAAATCCTAGGACCAACAGTTGACAACCACTACAGCAGCTCGGAATTGCAGTCCTATGGAGTAGCTTCAAAACAAGCCTCGGACTAGTGATAAAAGAGTTCGGTTCTGTGGAGGAATACCTTTGTTGTATTGCAGATTGGTGGGGAGACTGATATCTCCTATAGCTCAGACTGCTGGAGGACTTGGACTACTAGTTACCTTGGACAACCACCTCAAACAGTGACAGTATTTCAAGCTGGACCTGTGGTTGTCCTAAGTGCAAGCTTGATAGGAAACTCAGTCTAGATTACAGTGCTATCTGTGTTAAGATCGAACAACTAGCTCGGTGGTAATACATCTGTGGTGGTGACAGTATTCTATATTATTTCAGACCAAGGAACAGACTTGGAGGATTGAACAAAGAACTTAAAGCTCTGTTTGATGACCTGTAAAAGCTTAACACTTGTGCATCAAACCTAACGCAAAGATCCTGTGAAGCTCATCTTTTATGTACTTGTGGATTTGAAAGCACATTTGGTTTTGTGCAAGAAAGGTTCTTGGCAAAAAAGTCTATTGAAAGGTACTTGATTGAAAGCCCTATGGAGTGATCTTAAGAAAAGATGCCTTGGTTACTATTGAGAGCATTGAAGATTCCTACCAAAATTATTGAAGCAGGCCTCTATCCTTGGAAAGGCGTTGGAGAAGTTTTATTGAGACAGCCTTTTGAAGAATCCTATAGACATCTTCGAGCTGCCTCTTGAGTATGTATGAGCACACTTGATCATCCTTGAAGAAGACTTCAAGTGAACAAATCTTGTTGTTGGAGAAAAACCTTGAAGACCTTTTTGGAGCCTTGAAACCTTGTAGAGTACCTTGGAATTAACTTTGAAGATTCGTGGAGGTCCTTGGAAGACAAGTTGTCATTGATGAGCTGACTACCATGGAGATTGTTTGAGGGCAATGTTGGAGCCGTGAACGAACATCAAACTTATGTTGACAAATTGAAGCTGAGGTAGGTGCCTTGAAAGATAGGGTTGGAGCCCTAGAGGATAAGAGTCCTCAAGAAACCAGGTCGAAGCCTGTACTAGAGATAGGGTCGGAGCCCTAGAGATTGGTGCCTCAAAATTGACAAGGTTGGAGCCATGGGAAGTCCAAGTCGGTGCTTGGCATAATACAAGTTAGAGCCTAGGAGATTGAAGATTGGTGTCTTCATCTAGGGTTGGAGCCCTACATAAATATTGTAATTGATTTATTGAGATTAATAAAAGTACTTATTCTTATTGTTCATTTTGTGTTCTAATTATAAGTGATCTAACTAGTAAAAAATAACTATTGAAAAGAAATATTGATTCACCCCCCCTCTCCGTATTTCCAACAAGGATAATATTAATAATATTGATGATTAAGTTGAGATTGAACTATTAGGATTGATTAATGATAAGCTATGTGATGTTCTTTCAACTATACTTGATTACCAATTGATGCAGGGTGATTTACTATTTTTGGAAAGTCATACTTGAGATGCTAGACATGACTTTCTATTTTTAGAAAGTCACTCCAGAATTGTCAGAAATGATATTTTATTTAAGAGAATCCATCTGTAATATTCCCAATTAGCGATAGCTAATTAGAAATATTAATTTTGACCAATTTTGCTTTATTATAGTCGGAGTGTGAATAAAGTGAGTAAAATATTAATTAACTCAGGATAAAAACACTTTCCTAAAGTCCACATTGAAATTAAGAGAGTGTGGGGCCTAGTGGACAGTGCAAGAGAGGGACGCAAACCACGTGGGAAGCGTGGGGCCTACTTCACACAGATGAGGGAGACAACGTGGGCCAAGGAGCACGTGGAGGTGGTGGGGCCTAGAGAGAGAGAGGCCCAACGCTATAAAAGGGAGGAGAGCCCCCTCATTTGGTCATTCATGTTTATGCATATTGAGTTAGTCATTTCGACTTGGAGCATGCTGGTTGTTTAGCTTGTCTGCAGCACTGTTCAGTGCATCGGGTGTCTCCGTTCGGAGATCCTACCCTCAGCGCCAGGAGACTTCGAGTGCTTGCTCGGGTGGGGTATTTTCATCAGCTTTTTGCAGGAGGATCGGTGATTGCATTCGTGGAGGAGCAGAGCCATTAGAGACTGCGCAGTCTTGAAAGGGAGGACGCAGTCCATCTTGAGGGAGCTCCGAAGTGGCATTATTTTGGAGGACTTAGGCCAGAGGATTGAGCAAGGGGCCAGCCCTTGCCTATTGGAGGCATTTGGTAGAGTGGGAGGCCATATTTTGGAGGGTTGCATTCAGAACCAACGTGGCCCTTGGGAGGATAGCGTAGATCCTCAAGGGAGGCATTTTCGGGGGACGACCATTTCAGAAACGATCTCTGGGCTTTTCTGGGTATTGTGAGTAGAGGCCGATTCCAGAGTTTCAGCTTTTTCTGAGTAGGGGAGCAGCCCCAAATACTCATTTTGTTCCAGTAGTAGCAGCAGCACGGCAGTTTTCCAGCAGCTTGGACGCAGAGCAGAGAGCAGCCATTCCATTGATATTCTAAGAGTATTCCTACACTTGCCTGGTGCAAGTCGAGGTGCCATCATTCTGATCACCTCTTCTACTCATTTCTATTTCTCAGCATAATAAAATGGCTCAGTATTCTCTCTATTTCATGTGTATCTGCTTCATGTTCCGTTTTTAGCATTTTGTATCTTGTTGTATGCTTTGTATTACTGTCTATTTTCCTTTCAGGATGTTACAGTGGTATCAGAGCTCATAGACCTGGCTCAGCCTATGGAGCAAGTTGTCTATGACACTGGGAGAGACGCCGTATATTTGCTACAGGGGTAGGAAGTACCGTGACAGAGAACGTAGGTTGCAAATCACCTACGGAGAGGGTGATTGTGTTCCAGTAGTGGACGCAAAACAGGAGGAACCAATGGCAAATGATAGTGATGCAAAGAAGATTGGGGAAATGCTCCTCAAGTCAGTACAGGATCTGTCGAGGCAGATTGAGGTGATGGGACAGAGATTCACTGTTGTAGAGGCTAGACAGCGGGAAACCCCAAGGGGTTTCCAGATTGGTGAGGGATTAGGCACATCCCACCATTTGCAAAAGCACGATGCCACTCAGCACATGGCATCACATGCACCCACACGTTCTACCATGCCCACTTTTCTGGCTGCAGACACAGGGGCAGGAGCACAGCAGGAGCCGGAGCTTGGCCACATGGGTGATTACTTTGCTGAGTATCAGGCATATGGGCAAGAGTTCAGGGATGCCCTTTCATTTTGAGATTTTGTCCAGCTCCAGCGGGACAACAGACCCCACGACCATCACAGGGGACACCGGCATTATCATGAAGGAGACACTCAGCGTACGGTGAGCAGGTTCCACTTGCCTATGTTTGATGGTTCATCAAACAGTTTGGCAAAGGCTTGGGTGGAGAAGCTGGACATATACTTCCAACTCAACCAAATGGCAGAGATGGAGGCCATCAAGGTGGCAGCATTGCATTTGGATGGCGAGGCCCAGGATTGGTGGTTCCATGGGATGATTACACTCAGACATTCGACAGTGACCACATATGCTGAGTTCACCCGGAGGTTGATAGAGAGGTTTGATCGGAGGGATCCGGAGGAGCACTTTGTTGAGCTGACGAGGCTCAAACAGACCGGGAGTCCAGATACATATATCTTAGATTTCCTGAGACTTTCAGTCATGGTGCCAGACCTATCCGTGGCACGGATGATTTACATGTTCATTGAGGGGTTAGCAGAGCTGCTTCGGGGATTGGTCAGATCCACTAGACCAACCACACTCCATGACGCAGTTGGCAGGACCCGGGATTTGCAGGATGCCTTACCCAGGACCAGGGCACCTTACCCCCAGAGACAGGCTTTCCAGCCTAAGGTGAAGGATGTGAGGATTCCGCCTCCAAAGGGGAATCAGGGTAGGGGATAGTTGGATTATGATGCCAGGAGGGAGTTGAAGAAGAAGAGCCTATGTTTCACATGTTAGGAGCCGTGGGCACCAAGACATAGATGTGCTGCTGGCAAAGCACACTTCATTGAGGTCTTCTCCGAGAGCAGCGGGGAAGAGTATGAGTATGATGATGTGGAGGCAGGGGGCAGCCATGCAGCGCAGGACCATTTGCCACCTCCACCACCAGGAGCAGGAGGTGCAGCTTTTGCACCTACCGGGGGGACCCTTGCAGCATTGCGGGGAGTACCCAAGTATCTGATGTTGTGTGTCCGAGAAACAGTATAGGGGCAGCGAGTATCAGTACTGGAAGACAGTGGGGCAACCCACAACTTCATCGATGCACATATGGTAGAGCGGAGAGGCATATAGACAAAGAACTTCAATGGGTTTTCAGTGTTGGTCCCAGGAGATCAGACTATGTAGTGTGCCACATATGTTCCAGAGCTGGTAGTGACGATGGGCACCTACACAGTGATTGATCATGTGGTCCCACACATTGTTGAAAAGAACACAACAAATGAGATGTGGACGACATTGGCGTCATTGTATCAGGGGACTTCTGTCCAGAGGAGAATGCTTTTGGAGAATTAGCTTCAATTATTTCAAATGCATAAGGGAGAGGAAATTGATCCCTTCCTCATTAGATTGTAGGTGATTCGTGATCAACTAGTTGTTATGGGGGCTACTCCTGATGAGGGTCTACTGGTTAGGACTTCCTTGAATGTAGTGTCTGAAGAATGGGAGACCTTTGTCCAAGGCATTTTGGGCAGAGTGACACTTCCAAATTGGGAAGACATGTGGGCAGCTCTTCGACAATAAGTGATCAGGAGGATGACCAAGAGGAGTAGCAGCAGTGGAGGAATCAAGATCAAGACGGAGGAGGAGGAAGATGTGGCTCTCACATCTAACGGATAGCAACAGTAGCGAGGGAAGAAGAAGAAAGACCCTTCAAAGGTCAGGTGATTCAGATGTGGTGAACTAGGTCATTTTGCCACAACTTGTCCTCAAAAGAAGAAGGGCAAGAAAGATTTTGATTCAAAGGTTGCAGCAACTAATGGTGATGATGGGAGTGATGACGATGTGGCTATGAGTGCTCATGTGCCTCAAGAGAAGAGGTGGGGCGATAGAGATCTGTATATTGAACTACAAATGGTGGCTGGGGCAGGATCCTTGAGGTGCCCAAACTCTTGGATCACATATAAGCTACAGGAGCCCTTAAGGACAGTAGCAGGATGACTGGAGTCAGTTGGTGCGGTGGATTATGGAGGCACATTGGTAGAGCTAGGGCGCTAAAGACTTGAGCAGTGCAAAGCAGAGGCAGCAGCAACGTAGAAGCAGCAGCGCGAAGTAGAGGCAGTAGCAACGTAGAAGAAGCAGTGCAAAGGCAGTGCTTACACAGAGTAGGCGCAACAGCAGCGCAGAGCTCTAGAGGGTCAATGCAGATTGGCAGCAGAGGGTGTTTCCATATCGAGATGCAGCCATACTAACTTGCTTACCAATATTTTCGGTGATGTCCTTCAATTGCTTAACTCTTAGCAACTAAGTTGCAGTGCAGCAGTTAGCAGTGGTAGTGCTATGGGCAGCATGATACAGCATTTGAGAGGGAGCTGCAGTACAGATGAGGCAGTGACTGTGGCAGAGTCATGGCCAATAGTACAGAAGGCAGCAGGGCAGAGGATGAGGGGCAACAGGCCAAGCATCAACAGTGCAGGGGACCGATGCCATGGATCAGGGTGATGCTTCAGGTTGAAGTGTTACTAGAGCACATTCCTCGCTAAGAGGGAGTGTTGATTTTTGGGTAGCATTGGATGTTCCCTAGCTCCGAAATTTTGTGGAGGGGCTAGAACACATGAGATCTCCAAGACACAGAAATCGTTTGGAGAAATTCCACTCGAATATTAAGTATACCTTGGGGAAATTAAATTATTAAAGTGAATTAATTTAGACATGTGGGTGAGAATGTTATAAGTAACAAGGATCAAGTCTCTTCTAATCTTAGCTGTTGATTAGAGATTAGATCATGGCCGTTGATTTGTCAACTGGAAAAGTATTAAAGGAAGGCTTGGGGTCAATTGGAGAACACACAGAAAGTTGCAGCACTTGAGCTAAGTCAAAATTTTGGGGCGCGGTTTGTTGAGAATTTTCGAGTGTGCTTGCAGTGCAACGATGGGCAGTTCGGCAGTGGGATTTCTAATCCATGGCCTAGAATACAATAGCAGAGAGGCAGATCAGTACCAAGGTGGCAGGCCTATCCAGGCTCACGCAGAGCCAGCAGAGAGGCTCACGTAGGTCCAGAGGGATGACACAAGCCTAGAGGAGTTGACATAGAGCCAGAAGGGGCAGCGCTGGGGGTTTCAGTGGGCCAAATCAAGCTCGAATTCAGCAAACAAGAAAGGGTGATGTAGCCACAATGAAGGGTGACACAGTGTCATCACAGAGCTTGTTGGAGACTACGCAGTCTCATCACAGAGCTCGTTGGAGACTACGCAGTCTCATCACAGAGCTTGTTGGAGACTGCGTAGGCACCTGTGGGGTTGTTCATTTTGAGCTGAATCAACCATATAATCTATCTCCAAAGATGTACTTCCGCCGAGATTTTCTTTGTTGGACAAACCACTACTGGTACACTAGTTTGTATTCAGAAATCTGCATAATAAAAACCCTCAAGGGTTGCTGGACTGGTTTTCTTGCATTGGGTTTTTCCAGGGACATTTGTCCAAAAAATCTTGTGTTTCCTTTGTCGAATGTGCTTATTTCTTCAGTACTTGATCTGTATATTTGTGTAGGCAGCACTGTATTTACTTCGATGTTTTTCTTGTATTATTCAGAAAAATAACTTGCTAAGTTAATAAAACAAGTAGGAGAAGTAAATCAGATTACTGCTATAGGATTTTTATTTAGTAAATTTAGAAATTTTCACATGTTAGTCGCACTCCTAGATGGAATGCGCAGTCCTGCTAGCTTCAACTGCCAATCTGCAACAAGGAAAATTGGATTTCTTGGCTAGAAACCCTTTGAGAGAAATTTCCCCTCTGTTGTGTGTGCTTTTCTCTTCCACCCGATGTGGATTTTGCTTCTGCAAGTTGCTGCAAAACCCTTTGCGTCCAACCAAGGAATCTGCTCAGCGAAAATATGAGTTGTTGTTGCTCCCTCGATCTGCTGGAATCACTATTCTAGGAAACTCGAATTTTCTGTAACCCTACAACTGACAATCGAACCCTTGCCTTAGCAATTTGGCCTACCTGGCTAGGCCCTGTGCAGCACCAGAAAATTTTGGCATACCGCCCCCCTCTGAAGAGCGAAATTTTCTCTTCTTTCCGATTTTGAGCTTCCCAACTGATCAATCACGCTTTTATACCATGTGAAAATTTCAAGTCTGAAATCCTATTGCAAAAACTGTTATTAATTCTTCTAACTGAAAAATTAATTATTCAATTTATTGCTCCGGGCAACATCGAATTAAACAAATTACAACCTTCACAACTAAAATTCTGCGGAAAATAAACAACATTGGAACTGAGAAAATATGCGCACACATATAAAAATATGACAGTTAGTTTTGGACAAATGTCCCCAGAAAAACCCAACTTGGGAAGATCAGTGCAACATCTAAAGGTTTTTTTAATTATACAACAATGAGATTCTAATTACAATCTGGATACCGAAACTGGCTATTCTACAGTCACTCCCCTTCCAATTATCATAACCTCATTCATCATCTTTCCCACTTGGGTCCACATTTCATCACTGGGTCCACATAGGGTTAGCCTCCCCTTTCCATTGCCCCCAGCTTGTGTCAGGATTAAAATGATGCCCCAAAGGTTGAAGCAGCTAAAAAGAAAAGTAAAAGCATAAATGGCCACATTCAACAGGAAATTGTACCACAAGATGCAAAAGATGGCCGAGACAAACAAATTTAGCATGTGGGAAAAAGCCAATGCATGAGCACTACCCCATACCCATGGCCATTGTGAAAATTCCTAGATCTCACAATCTAAAGAATCCTACTATAACAATCTGAGTTAACTTCTCCTATTACGTAAATTACTTTAAAGAATTAATTCAGATTTGAATTATTGAAGTAACTACTGACGCAGCCTACACTGAATAAAAATATAATTCTGAAACAAGGAAACTGAGCAAGAAATCAATCACACATAGGACATAATTATTTTTGGATACAACTCCCGGTAAAAAGCCAATGCGGGAAAACCGGTGCAGCAGATATGAGGATTTCTATTATTAAGCAATAGCAAATCCTGAATACATCTATGAATTTCTCAAGGGTTATTTAGTTACAGAGAAAAATACTGGCAGAAAGAAATTGTGAGTTTTACCTCACACAATCACTGGAACATCCGGATTATCCAGTCATTGGAAAAGATGCCTCAGCACAGCCTCTGTGCAGTGATTGTGTCACCTCCTCTAGGCACTGCATCACCCCAGAAACAAATCGATCTGACTCCCAGAATCACAAATCTGAGCCTCCCAGTCTCACACACCAGCTCCCGGCTTCTGGATTTGATCCGACAGTTGAATCTTGGAAACTCTCTGAACATCTACACAGCCTCTGCGTAACCTTGATTGGCTTTGCGCTAGCTCTGCTAGATGTCTTCCTACCTCTCTCTGTTGATGATTCTCCGAATGAGAAAATATTTCTCTCTGGAAGATACACTGCCCCTCACTCCAATGAATCACTTAGATCAATGAATCACTTAGATCTGATCTTCGTCCGAGCACTATGTCAGAAGAATTCGATCTCAAGATTCATTCCATGTGTGTCTTTCCAAATGGCCCTCAAGCCTTCCTTTATAGTCTTCTCGTTGAGAAATCAATGGCCAAGATTAGATCTCTAATCAATGGCTAAGATTATAATATGACTTGATCTCGTCTTTTCTAGGTTATTCTCACTTTGTTTTCTTAATGTCCTTTAATTATTTAATTTCCCTAAGTTTAGACTTAAGGTCTCCATTAAAATAATTAATTATTTTAATAAAACATTGACCGAGTGGAATTTTCACAAACGGTTTCTGAGTTCTTTGGAATACTTGTGTCTAAGCCTCTCCACCAAAATGAGGGCTTAGAGCACTTTCCGATGCTACAAAAATCAACACTCCCTCTTAGCGAGGAAGGTGCTCTAACAATATGCCTGCTGCATACTGCTCTGTCCCTTAAGCATCCTCTGCGCTGCTAATGTCCATCAACCACTACGCTGCTGCCACTGTACCGCTGCCCATAACACTGCCACTGCCACTGCTGCATCCGTACTACAACTCCCTCTCAAGTGTTGCATCTGCTATGCTGCTAACACTGCATCTGCATTGCAACTCAGTTGCTGAGAGAAATAGCTGAACTCACCCAAAATTGAACAAGTGTTCAGTGGATGCACCTCGGTGCTGAAGACTCTGACTGCTGATAACTACTTCGTTGTCCCTCTGATGCTTTGCACTGTTGCTTCTCTACATTGTGCAACACTGATCTGCACTGCGCTGCTACTGCTACGTTGTTGTTGCTCTGCTCCGCGTTGCTACCCACTGCACTATCGTCTCCATCACTCCTTGGCTCTCACTGAAACTCCTCCATCCTCCTACTGTTGATATGGGCTCCTGTAGCAAGGTAATGATCCATGAGGTGGGCTCCTCAAGGATCTTGCCCAACTAAAGTTCAAGATGAACTACAACTCTATGTCACCCTACTTCTTACCAAGAGAAGCATGGGCACTCATAGTAAACTCATCTTGCTCGCTCTTTGGGATTACAACTGTCAGATCATGCTTCTAATCCTTGTCATTTTTCTTCAAAGGACACTGTGATGAAAAGTGGCCCATCTCACCACATCTGAATCATTTCACCTTCGAGACATCTCTTTGTTGTCTCTGTTGCCCTTGCTTCCCTTTCGATGCGAGGGCTACATTCTCCTCCTCCTCCAAAGCCTTTGATCTGCTACCGCTGCTCCCATCAAGCTTGCACTTGAATAGATCTCTCCTCAGCTCTTCCTCCTAAAGTGTTGCTCACATCTACTCCCAACTAGGAAGCATAGCCCTGCCCAAAATACTTTGGACAAAAACTTGCCACTCTTCCATGACTGCAATAAGGGCCAACCTCACCATAATTTCTGTAGTTGGGGTGGATCCCACGACTGCCAACTGGTCTCGAATCTCCTAAAGCCTTGTAAGGAATGAAGCAATGCACTCCCCCTTCTACATCTGGATCATGTGGAGGTTCTGGAAGTACCTTCATACAACAAATAAAAAGCTTCTCACATCTCCCTGGTGGTGTTCTTGCCAAATAAATGTGAGACTATGTGATCATTGACACCATCAAGGATTAGCCTCTTACACTTTGCCATATCGGACTTGTACTTCTTAAGTTGATCTGGATCTGTAGGTACAGTGACCACATTTGCCACGAACGTCTTGAGATCGAATTCATCTATAAGGAACTAAATCCTTTCCTTCCAGATCACATAGTTGGAGGAACCCTTCAACCGGTACTGATCTCTAAGACCATGAGCTGCCATCTCAGCCAAAAAATGTCGAACAACTTCCTCTTTATCCCCCTCTGCGCAACCTAGGCAGGCTTACACGCTCTTTTTGGACCTCGTAGATCTATTGCACTGATCTGCTTCTCAGATCCTAGAAAAATGTTGAATTCCTCAGCTAGGAACTCACTGAGGAAGAATTCCCTGCTATGTGCTTTTTCTTTCTTTTGACGCTTCTCTACCCGACAACAACCTGCAGAAAATTGTGTCCCTCTGGCTCTGCGCAGCTCCCTCTGCCTCAGCAAAATCTCGAACCGGAAGTCAACCTCTCTGTAAACTCACTCAAGACTTCAACCCTCCTGGCTAGATCTTTGCAATCCCTCTAGGGATTCGATCTGTTGCTGCTGCAATAATTCGGCCTTCACTTCAGATTCAGATTTTTTTTTCCTGTTTCACATCAAATGCTCTAATACCATGTGAAAATTCCTAGATCTCACAATCTAAGGAATCCTACTGCAACAATCTAAGTTAACTTCTCCTATTATGTAAATTACTTTACGGAATTAATTCAGATCTGAATTATTGAAGTAACTACTGAAGCAGGAAACTGAGCAAGAAATCAATCACACATAGGACACATTTATTTTTGGATACAAGTCCCCGAAAAAACCAATGCGAGAAAACCAGTGCAACAGATCTGAGGGTTTGTATTAATAAGCAGTAGCAAATCCTGAATACATCTCTGAATACCTCAAGGATTATTCATTTATAGAGAGGAATACTGGAAAAAAGAAATTGTGATTTTTACTTCACACAATCACTGGAAAATTCGACTGATATGGTCACTGGAAAAGCTGCCTCTGGAGGTATATGTGTAGCCTCTGCGCAATGACTGTGTAGGCCCTGCGTCACCTCCTCTAGGCACTACATCACCCTAGAAACAGATCGATCTGACTCTCAAAATCACAGATCTAAGCCTCCTGGTCTCACACTCCAACTCCCGGCTTCTGGATCTGATCCGACAGCTGAATCTCGGAAACTCTCTAAACCTATGTGCAGCCCTGACTAGCTCTACGTTGGCTCCGCGTCAGCCTGACTGGCTCTATGTTGGCTCTACTAGATGTCTTCCTACCTCTCTCTGCTGATGATTCTTTGGCTGAGAAAATCTCTCTCCGGAAGCTACTCTGCCCCTCATTGCACTGAATCACTTAGATTTGATCTTCGTCCGAGCACTGCTCCGTTAGAAGAATTCGATCTCAAGATTCACTCCATGTGTATCTTTCCAAATGACCCTCAAGCCTTCCTTGATAGTCTTCTCATTGAGAAATCAATGACCGAGATTAGATCTCTAATCAACAACTAAGATTATAACATGACTTGATCTCCACCTTTTCTAGATTATTCTCACTCGATTTTATTAATGTCATTTAATTATTTAATTTCCCTAATTTTAGACTTAGGGTCTCCATTAAAATAATTAATAATTTAAATAAAACATTAATCAAGTGGAATTTTCACAAACGGTTCTGGGTTTCTTTGGAATATCCGTGTCTAAGCCTCTCCACCAAATTTGGGGCTTAGAGCACTTTCCAATGCTACAAAAATCAACATCCATCCCCCTTGTTCCATAGGCCCTAAATGCGCCTCCTTTGTTATTCATGAACCCATGATTGTTCCAACCCCTGGTGGGGAATGAACCACCCTACCGAAAAGGGGGTATCCACTGCTATATCTTACACATCATGCTCTTATCCTTTGAGCCCCGAGCAGTTAATCAAAGAAAAATCATAAAAAGAAAAATACATATAAAGAAGGGTGGAAATACCAAGGTCGGGGCACCTCATGTACCATGATTGCTCCTTCCGATACATTATATATCCTGATGTGGGCTTCCCTTCTTCTAGCTACCCTTGTACCCTGATATGTGGCCCAGGACCCCTTCATTCCCTATTTGATCCACCTTTTTATCACATGCCACCACCATTTCAAAGGTGTACTTTGGACATACTATCCCCTCTAAAGGCCTAAACCACCTAATAAAGGTTGGAGACATTAACACATGCCAAAACCCACTATGGAAGGGCATGCCATTATGAAGTGTCCACTTGTTGTCCATGGTTTGTGAGTTGTTTTACCCGATTAATTTAATGAATTATTGTACTGGAAGGCTAGGGGATGCATTGGATGTTATGCACGATTGTAGATAGTGTCCATTCTGAATTTGGTCTCCCTGTACAGGGTACTAACTCTCTGGAGGGTTACATTGGCACATGTAGGGCGTGTGTAGAGAGTCATAGGCCTACACAACAACAAAAAACACTCCATGGATCCCCAGAGATGTTCAGATATTGCTCGAGATCCACCTATTGGACAAGGAAGATGCACCTGGTACAACATGCCCAACTGGCCCCACAGTTGCACCATACACTTGGAAAGTGACCCAGGACTTGTACACTAATGTGGCATCATTTAATCCATCATCTGAGCCCTTACAGATGGTCTGGAATAATCTTCGACTTACTTGGACCCATGAGATTATTTGTATGCCCCCACACCCACTGGGAGCACTACAAGTTTCTTGTTTGGAGAACAAGGGGCCACCCCCTTGTCTATCACTTTTGAGAGTCCTATTCATCATTATGGCACTTATGGACCTCATTGGGCCTCTTGGAGGGCCCAATGACATGTATTGTTCATCATTTGACCTCTTAAGAGGCTTATTATTTTATTTATGAGCTAGTTTTGTGGGCTTGTCACCAAAAGTTGGTTATTTTTCACATTATTTTATTTTAGGGGCTAATGTAGGCCCAATTAGGTAATTCGAACTCCTAATAAGTGTATAAATAGGAGTGACATGAATTCATTTTGTATCATCACGTGATTGGATCATTCTCTCCCTTGAGATTTTTGCTATTCCTTCTTGGTGGACGAAGTTGGAGCATAGATGAATTTTGATGTTTGGATTATATTTTCTTACCTTGGAGCTTTTTGATTGGAAAATGTATTGATGGTTGGATATATTATCTTACATGTAAGTTGACCCTAATGATATTTTCTTTTATTTTGTCACATGCATTGATAATGTGATTTTCGCTATTTTAGAGCTAATTGTTGCATGTATTTACTGCTTAATTATGGAATTATGTTTCTATATAGCATATCTCTATGTATGGGCCATGTTTGTTGAACGAATTTTCCTAGAGATCGAAGTCATCTTGATAAGCCATCTTCATTTGCAAATGAAGTATAAACGCTTTAAGGTCGCTCTCTTTTGCCCTAATGCCAAACAAAGTTGTCCTTAGAGCCTCCTTGAGCTAGAAACGAAATCCATTCTCATTATTCCTCTTGACTCCATATCCCCAAAGGAATTAGGCACTAATCAATGATAAGGTGATCACCTTGAAACCATTTTTCTTCACCTTTTTCTCCTTCTCTCTAGGTCTAGCCACAATGGGACACCTAGGGCATCACTTTCCCAAAAAAAGAGCCATAGAAAAAGTTCAATATCCTAGCCTCTACTATGCTAGTGTGTCCTCAAAGTCTCCTCCAAATTTGAAGAAATTTCGACGGTTGGATTGTGAGATATCCCAAGCCCTAGCCCTGAGACCGAACTTTGCCCTAGGTTTTCCTAGGCTAGTACCTCATAAGATAATTTTGGCATCTTTAAGTTGAAATTATTTCTTTGATCCTCTTCCCCTTCTTATTTAGGTTAAGATCATCATTGATTTCTAAACTCCCTCCTCTTAACCTAGGTTGGGTCCACTTGGTCCTGTGTGGTCCCATTCCTCATCAAAGTCAATTCTTTAAAGACAACTTGTGAATCCAAGTTTTGCAAGGATTTTAGGGGTTGGGAAGCTCCTTAACATGTCACGCTCCTTTAACCTAGCCCTCAAATCCTCACCTCCTTCCCCTAGAAATCCTTGTACCTTGCTTGAGCAGCAAGCAAACCCCATTCTTGACTCTCTTCTAGGGAAGAACCATTGAGGTCACTTCATATCCATTTATTGATTTACCCTTCATAAGTGACTCTTTATATATTGGGTCTCCTCCAACTGTTGAAAGTCCGTAAAGAGTAGGGAGCCTTAGATGAGCTAACAATGGGCTAAGTCTCCATAGTTTCCCTTGGCCTGGTAGTTGCCCCTTTAGGATTCCCCTATAGGTCCCTTACTAGTTTGACTGGTAACACTTATGCAAAGTTGTTTATCTTGTCTTTGTGAGGGATTTTTCAAATTGATTGTTGAAATGTATGGTGGATTATTTTCCTAAGGATACATGATTTCTCATGCATTATCTTGATAAGTCATCATTTGCAAATAATTAGAAGTATAAAATTCCCTTGTAACCTAGTTGCTGCTAATGCCATATGAAGTTGTTAGGGAACTCCTTGATTGAAATTAAGCATCTCCAAACATTGTTTCAATTAGACTCCATTCTCCCAAAAGGCTAGACACTAGTCTAGTCCAAAGGTGATCGCAAAAGAAAACTCTTTTTCACCACCTTCCTTCTATTTCAAATTCATAACCTAGTAGGCCTCCTAGGGCATCACCTAAAATCGTTTCTAGCCATTGAAAATCCTTGAAAACTGGTCAACTACTGTGTTGGGGTTTTCTTGAGAGGTCCTCCCAATTTAAGGTCGATCCCACGGTGAAATATCAAGGTATTTCAAGCCCTAGCTTGAAGACCATTCTCATCCCTAGGTTCCCTTTGGTTCATGGCTTCATTAGGATCACTGCACTCAAATTCCAAGAAGAATTCAATTCCTTTGATCCTATTCTCCTCCTTAACTTGGTCAAGATCATCCATTTTTTGTTCCAATCCAATCCCTTGACCTTGTTTGGTCCCACTTGAGCTTCTTTGTGGTCCCACTATCTTATAACTCCAATTCCACAAACTCCACTTAGAAACCCTAGTGTTCTAGGATTCCTTGATCTTGGGCACTTATTTTCAAGTAACACACCATAAAGGTGCCTACCTGGGACTCTCTTCACAAAAGGTTCTTAGATGGACTTGGTTGGTGTGTTCTCTGTAAGGACTCAGATGAATCAGCAGATCATCTTTTCCTCTCCTGTCGTTTCACAAAAAAAGTTTGGGATTACACTTTGACCCTTAGCAAAATTCGAACGATTTAGAATGGTGATAATTGTGGGGAGGCATGGCAGCGCTGGTGGGAGGCAAACAAAGAGACTAGCAACAAAAGCATCTCATTAATCATCTCATGGGGCATTTGGTTGGCCATGAACAAAGGGATTTTCTAGGACATCACTACATCCCCATCATTGTGGCTGCTGAACGTGTTGCAATTTTGTCTTTTCTCCCATCTTCTGACTCCAACATTCCGCCTAGACATATCTATATTGAAAAAATAAACTATGATATCTCGTGGGCATATTTTGATGGGGCATCTGATAATCAAGGGAGATGTGGAGCGAGTATGATCATTCATAAAAACCACAATGTTTCATTGGCTGCATCAGTGGGTATTGGTGGTGGCACAAACAATTTTCCTGAACTCCTAACACTAAAAATTCTTTTATGTTGGCTCATCCAACTTGGCGTTGAATCGCTTCAAATCTTTGGGGATTCTACGAATGCCATTAATTGGGTCAACAATGCACAGAGATGTCAAAATATTGTGTTACTTCCTATACTTGAAGAGATAGATGATCTAAAAATGTCTTTTGTACTTATTTATGTATGCCATATTTACAAGGAACGAAACAGGACAACTGGCAGTCTTTCAAAAGACGGCTTACAACAGGATTTGGAGGCGTGGCATATAACAGAGAAAGATGAAAATGGGGTCTGTGTGTCGGACATTCGGCCGTAATAATAGGGTCTATCATGTTTTATCGATATTTATATTTTACTCCAGTACACGATGTATTTTTAGGAGTTTCTGTGTACATATTTTCTTTTGGATATCTCCTATGTATATTTTTTGTATGTGATGAGACAATTTCAAAAAATACTTAACTACTTTGACTCAGGGTTGTCTTCCCATAAGGAAGGCCCTGATGCACAGGTTCTATTTTTCACTTTTGATTGGTTGGATCCTTTTAGGTTGATAGTTGTGACACTTTTGAGTGTTGGGATAACTGATTTTTTGTTTATCAGTTTTTGTCTATACTAGACAGGTAGTTCTGCTGCCCTAAAGGGTGATGAAAAACATATGGAATGTTGAGGCATTTAAGATGTAACTTTTTACCAAAATATAAAAAGTTCATTTTTTTCCCTGGAAAAAAAGTAACACTCCTCAAACCCTAGGTCTAGGCATCCTCTTATCCCTTCTAAGAGATCCCTCCACCTTGCTTCAATAGCAAGCAAACCCATTATCTGAGCATCTCTTATAAATAGGCCTTAGGAATCACCCCACCTCCTATCATTGATTCATCTATTTTAGTGATTCCTCTCAAACCGGGACTCCTCCCATCGGTGAAAGTCCGAAAAGAGTGGGGAGCTTTAGCTAAGGTGGCAGTGGACTACAACTCCATTGTTGCTACTCAACCTAGTAGTTGCTCTATAGGATCCCCTCCTAGGACCCCTGCTAGTTTGAGCGGTAACAAGCCCCATTAGGGCTTGCAGCCAAGGCTTAAGGGGAGGTAGAGGCCTAAGCAAGGCTTCTGAAGCTTGCGGCGAAGAGAAAAGAGGGGGTCGAGGGCCTAGGAAGGGGTTGTCACACCCCTGGGAGGCGAAAAAGGGCAACCGCAAGGAAGAGAGTGGGGGTTGAAGGCAAGGAAAGCCCTCTGGGGCTGACTGCTAGGCACGAGGGGATGACTAGGCCTTAGAGGCCTCAAATAATTTTCAGAACCTTGCAATTACAAAATTTCTCCACAAAACCCCAAAAATCACTTCCTTAGTGCCAGTGTCTTCCTTTTTCAGCTGGATGTTGAGTTTATGGAAGCTGGGGAGGCTAGATCTTACCCTCAAGGGCCTAGATCAACCTTCCTCACTTGGATGAATAGCCCAGAAAATAATTGTTGCTTCAAACCATTGAGCTATCACCTACACAAATTAATGAAAGAATTCCAAACCCCAAATATATATACAAAATTTTAAAACCCAAAAATCCCAATAAATACAAAATAAAACAAGGGTTAGAAATAATTTACAAATATTTAAAAATTAAAATTACAAGCTCTCATTAGTAAATTAATTCCTTTTAGCGCAAGATCAAATAATTTTTTTTTGAGAATTTTGAAATAAGAAATTTTGGATGAACAATTTCAAAAGATATACCAAAGAAAACCCTCCTGCAAAATAATTTACCACAATGAAAGCTTAGAGCCCAAACAAGGTCAGTTCTTCCCATAGTCTATGAACATGGAGCCCAAGGGCTAGCGTACATATAAATCTCTCTAAAATTTCTCAAGATAAATTGTTAATTCATATATTGAATCAGATCACCTAAGATATCTCGTACCAATAGAATGTTCCTATCACCGACAAATGAAATAATAGTAAAAAAATATTTAGCACAATATAGGATAAACAAATAGCTAACATGTGTGAAAACTTCTGAATCTAAACCAGAAATCCTACTGCAGAAAAACTGATTTTCATTATCTACTTGTGTTTATATTTAACAAGTTATTTTTCTGAATACTTTAGTTAAAATATTAATGTAAATACACTACAACCTACGCCAATATACATATCAAGAACTGAAAAATAAATGAGACAACCATACAAAGGGCACACTTATTTTTGGACAATTGTCCCCGAAAAAACCCAGTGTGGGAAAACCGGTGCAGCATATTTGAGGGTTTGTATTATTAAGCAGCAATATTCTTAGGACAACTAGGGTGCCAAAATCCGACTCACCCGATAGAGAAAATCCTCAGCAGACAGATAAAATAGTGTGTTTTACCTCACACTGCAAGTCCCGGCTGATCTAGATAAGAAACTGGTGAAACCCCAGCTGCCTCTGTGCAGTTGATGCATAGACCTACGTGGGTCTGGTTGAGGACTACGTCAGCCCTTCTCTGTGCTAATATGCCTCACAGAAAATCGAGTTTCAACCCTCCCGGCTCAAAAACCCCAATCTTCAACTAAATCTAGACTGTCTCTCGGATGCTCTGTGTGCCCCTGCATGAGCTCTATGTGGGCCTCCATCACCCTCTTTGGGGATTGCGTCACCTCTCTTGGTGGTTGCGCTACTTCCTTTGATGTCTCTGCTGCCCTTGCTCTGCTATGTACTCTTGGTCCTCCGACCAATAACTGCTTTTTCCCCTCGCTGCAACTGAATCACATAGATCTTATCTTCGTTTGAGTACTGCTCTGTCAGAAGACTTTGATCTCCAGATTTATTGTGTGTATTCTCCAACTGATCCTCAAGCCTTCCTTTATACTTTTCCTGTTGAGAAATCAATGGTTGTGGTCTAATCCTTAATCAATGGCTAAGATTAAATTAGACTTGATCCTCGTCACTTAGAAGCTTCTCACCCACATGTTTAAATTAATTCACTTTAATTATTTTAATTCCCTAAGTTTTAACTTACGCTCCATTAAAAATAATTATTTATTTGAATAACTTTCACTCCGAGTGGAATTTCTCCAAAAAATTTCTGGGTCTTGAAGATTTAATGTGTTCTAACCCCTCCAAATTTTTTTGGAGCTAGAGCACATCCGATGCTACCCAAAAATCAAACACTCCCTATTAGTGAGGAATGTGCTCTAGCAATACTTCACCAGAAGCATCATCCTAATCCAAGGCATCGGTCCTCTGCGTTGTTGATGCTCGGCTTATTGCCCTTCATCCACTTCAGTGTTATTATCTGTACTGCTGCCCATGACTCTGCCACTGTCATTGCTACATCTGTACTATAGCTCCATCTCAAAATTATGCATCATGCTGCCCATAGCACTGCCACTGCTAACTGTTGCACTACAACTCAGTTGTTGAGAGTTAAGCAACTGAAAAACCTCCCAAAATTGACATATCGGTCAGTCTAAATACTCCTCGATGTTGGAACTACCTCTGCTGCTAATCTGCGCTAACCCTCTGATGCCACTGCGCTGCTGATGCTGCCTCTGCTCTGCGCTACATCATACTTTGGCACTCTAGCTCTGCCACTGTTGCTCCATCATCCCTTGCATCAACTGACACCTGTTATTCTGCTACTGTCATTAACAGATCCCGTAGCCATATGTGATCCAAGAGTTTGGGTACCTCAAAGATCCTTCCCCACTTCATGTAGCTGATCTACAGCTCCATATTGCCCCACTTCTTAGGTGCATGAGCACTCATGGTGCATCCATCATCATCATCCTCATCAGCCTGAGCTGGAGCAGCCTTCGAGTCAGATTCTTCCTTGCCCTTCTTCTTCAGAGGGCAATGCATAGCGAAATGTCCTAGTTCACCACATCTGAAGCATCTGACCTTTGAGAGGTCCTTCATTTACCTTATATGCTGCCCTTTTTGTCCATAGATGTGAGAGTCACATCTTCCTCTTCCTCCTTCTTGACTTTGATCCCTTTGTTGTTGCTTCCCACTTTGGTCCACCGTTTGAGCTCTTCTTGTCCAAGAGCTGCCCACATCTCTTCCCAGCTTGGAAGAGTTGCCCTGCCCGAAATACCTTGGACAAAGATCTCCCAGTCTTCAGTGAATGCATTGAGGGCAGTCCTGACCATATGTCCAACATTTGGTGTAGCCCCTATGAAAGCTAGCTGATCTCGGATCCCTTGCAATATAATGAGGAAGGGGTCGATCTCTTCTCCCTTCTGCATTTGAAATAATCTCAGTTGGTTCTCAAGCAACATCTTCCGCTGAACGAAGGATCCCTGGTACATAGTGGTCAAGGCCTCCCACATTTCTCTCGCTGTGTTCTTCTCTGCAATATGTGGAATCACATGATCCTTGATGTGATGTTCATCCAAAACTGCTAGGATCCTGGCCTTCCAAATGACAAAGTTGGATGCTCCATCCAACCTGTGTTAATCCCTCAGTCCATTCACGACCATCTCTTCTCAACTAAGTGTCGAACAAGTCCCTTTCTCCCTCTTCCGTTGCTGCCCCAAAAAACTTGGATCTCGATTTCTTTGGCAATAGAAACCCTCTAAGGAACAAGTTCCCTCTGAATTTCCTTCATCGAAATTCTTCTGCCAACAGATGTCGAAACACTCCTCTCTGATCTTGCTTTGTTGCTGCTCAGCAATAGATCTAGACTTCTTGGCAAGAAATCTTCTAAGGAACTGCTTCCCTCTAGTTTTCTTTTGCCCCACTAAACACTGTTATGCACCAACAGAAACAACGCCCCACCAGCAACTCCAGAAAGAACTGTACTGCACCTCCAGCCACGAAAATCCGGAAAATTGAGACTCAATAGCCTCTGCGCTAACCCAGCAAGCATTGCGCTACCTTCTGCAACTACGTCACCTTGGTAGGATGACGCAGGCTCTGCATGAGCCTTCCCAAGTGACGCATCACCCGTCTGTGCCTCTCTGGCCTAGGACTGTGTTGTCTCTCGAGACAGCTGCTTTCCCACTGCAGAATTTCTTCTATCCTTTCGCAATGGCTTCAATCCTTCTTGATCTGCAATCGCTCTGATACCATGTGAAAATTCTTGAATCTAAACCAAAAATCCTATTACAGAAAAAATGATTTATATTATCTACTTATGTAATATTTAACAAGTTATTTTTATGAATACTTCAGCAAAAATATTAATGTAAATACACTGCAGCCTACACCAATATACAAATCAAGAACTGAAAAATAAATGAGACAACCATACAAAGGACACAATTATTTTTGGACAATTGTCCCCAGAAAAGCCCAATGTGGGAAAACCAGTGCAACATGTTTGAGGGTTTGTATTATTAAGTAGCAGTATTCTGAGTACAACTAGGGTGCCAAAATATGGCTCACCCGACAAAGAAAATCCTCAGCAGATAGATAAAATAGTGAGTTCTACGTCACACTGCAAGTCTCGACTAATCCGGATCAGAAACTGGTGAAACCCCAGCTGCTTCTGCGCTGCCTCTGTGAAGTAGATGCGTAGGCCTGCGTGGGTCCGGCTGAGGACTGTGTCACCCTACGTTGCACGGGTTCCCGCACCCGGGGGTGGGGTTCCCGAACCCGCACCGGGTTCCCGCACCCAAGTACCGAATTCTCCGCACCCAAGTACCCTGAAGAACCCAAACGAACCGGGTTCTTCTCAGAAGAACCGAGTTCTTCTCAGAAGAACCGGGTTCTTCAAAAAAAAAAATCGGGTTCTTGGGTTCTTTTGGTATGAAGAACCCATCGTTTGGGTACTTAGAACCCGAATTTCAGGTTCTTCAGGGTTCTTCATGAACAATTTTTTCAAATATATAATTTTTTTTAAATGATTAAAAATTAAAAAATTTAATTAAATTTTAATAAATATTAAAAATAAATTATAATTTAATAAAATAGAGTTTGTTTAGTCTTGACTCTTAAATTCTCCACCCTCTTCATTCCGCACGCTGCTTCCCATTCTTTCTCACCGCCCAGCATTCCATTGCTCGCAAACGCAGCATTCTCTGCTATCGAACCATTTTCCTCATCCCTCTTACGCCATCGTAGCATCATTAACCCTGCAAATAAACGCACTCAGAAAATGAAGCGATCATCCCTCGAGCTCCATCCTTCTTCTGCCGTGGACGTTAACCTGCACAACAAAACGCACACAAAAAAAGATTGTGGCTTTCGACCTGCATAGTTTCTCTGCTAACGAGCCTTCAGATTCTGCTTTGCGTCGACATCGGGCTCCTCCTCCCGTTTCCCAACCTGAAACTCACGCAGATAAGAAATATCATATGTATGCGTTGATTTGTTTTGATCAGATTCATTTTGCGTGCATAAGGGTTTAGTATAGTTTAGGTTTATATTTGTTAATTTTTAATTTTGTTAGTTTAGATTTAAATCTTAGTTTTTATTCATTCCGCTTTTGATAGCGTTAGTTTTAAAATAGTTTTATTTTATGATAGGTTTTAGATTTCGTTTTTTTTATTTTGACTCTTAGTTTTAGATTTTTTGGTTTAGTTTTAGTTTAGAGCGTTAATTTGGATATAAAAATTTTGAAAAATAAAAAATTATAAAATATAAAATTCAAAAAATATTTTAAATTTTTGTTCTTAGAGTTTGTTTAGTCTTAATTTTCATTAAATTTATAATTTATAAATTTAATTTATAGAATATAGTATTATATATGATATATAAATTATAATTTATAATTTATAATATATATTAATATAAAAATACCCAGACGAACCCACGCACCCTGTTTCAAAAAATGCCATCCCCATCCCCGCACCCGCACCCACGTTTCCTGGCAACATAGGTGTCACCCCTTCTCTGCATTGATCTGCCTCTCAGAAAATCAAGTTTCAGCCCTCCCGGCTCAGAAACCCCAATCTTTAGCTAAATATGGACTGTCTCTTGGATGCTCTACGCTGCCCTGCATGGGCCTGTGTCACCCTCTCTAGGGACTGCATCACCTCTCTTGGTTTCTGCGATGCTTCCTCTGTTGTCTTTGCGGCCCTTGCTCTGTTATGTACTCTTAGTCCTCTGACCAATAACTGCTTCTACCCCTCGCTGCAACTGAATCCCTTAGATCTTATCTTCGTTCGAGCACTGCTCCGTCAGAAGAATTCGATCTCTAGATTCACTATGTGTATTCTCTAACTGACCCTTAAGCCTTCCTTTATACTTTTCCTGTTGAGAAATCATCGATTGTTATCTAAGCCTTAATCAATGGCTAATATTAAATTAGACTTGATCCTCATCACTTAGAATCTTCTCACCCACATGTTTAAATTAATTCACTCTACTTATTTTAATTCCCTAAGTTTTAACTTAGGCTCCATTAAAAATAATTAATTATTTGAATAACTTTCACTCTGGGTGAAATTTCTCCAAACGATTTATGGGTCTTGGAGATGTCATGTGTTCTAGCCCCTCCACAAAATTTCAAATCTAGAGCACATCCGATGCTACCCAAAAATCAACAACACATACCACAAATTTGTTGTAATCAGTGTGGAAAAAAGTCGCCAAAGAATCACGATTAAATCGGCAAAGTCCAATTTTTTGGACAAGCCAATTTAATCAACCGACTTTTTGGAATTTTTTTTCCATTTGAAAAAGTCGGTATTAAGTCTGCTTGTTGGATTGTCTATTTTTATTTTTTCCTTAGCAAACTCGACTGGCGTGCTTTACAGCTTGACAGTCGTGCCCATTGGCGCAGGTTGCTAGTGTATTACCCACGCCAATTCATTTATGGCGCTAGTTTCAGCCTCACAGTCGCGCCAATCCTGTGAGGTACTAGGGTTTGCCCTGTTTTGACCTTCCTGAGCTTGATCAGTGTGTTTGGTTTTGTTTTTTCAACTGCTTGAGTGTTCTGGAGCCTTGTTTGACTGGCTGTGACCTTCGTCCTTTGGTTGTTTGCCCGTTTCCATCGATTTCACATTCTAGCCCTAGGGCATCTAGGTGATCTTGTGTGTCGCGCCTCCCTTGGGAGTTTTTGGTTTCTATTTGTTCAGTCGACCTTGTGATTGCTTCTTTACATTCATTTGGCGGTTGTTCATCATTTTATTGCGTTATTTGAGTGTTTGTTCTCTTCTTCATTTGAATTGCGCTTTGCCTCGTTTTGGGCCTAGATTACATGGTCCATTTGGGTCTTTGGGATTCTCTTGGTTTTAAGGGACTGTTTTGTCAATTTGGAGATCTGATTGTGTGTTTGCATTGAGTGAAATTTGTGTGTTTTTCTCTTTCCTCATCACTTCTCAAATTGTTCTTTTCATTAGTTTTCATTCTGTTTAGTGCACTTTGCTATTAAACATTGAAAATATAAAAATCTCTTTTTCTTTCGACTAGTTAGTGCAAATTAAAATCTTTTCGGTGTTATTAGTGATTAGTGACTTTGAGAGAAAAGTTTTTGGTTTACATTAGCTGCATTAGAGACTTTGTTGGTTGTTTTCTGATCATTTTATTTGTGGGAAAAGCTCTCAACTCTCTCATAATTAGCTTTCATCGAATGAAATGATATACTGTGGCATATAGTGTGCATTTAGGAGATTTTGAGACATCACACTCACTAGGGCCTGAAAACTGAAACGTAATTGAAGATAAACATTAAAATTTATTCAATTTACACTAAGGCAGCATTGAAACATTAATGCAACATTTAGAGGTCTAGGCTAGAGACGTGTTCCGGCGTCTTTAAACCTAGTAGCTGTCGTTCGCCTCTTGGCCTTAGACAGCACTAGTATGGACTTGTGCTCCCCATACCATCGAGTATATAAAGGGAGACCCCACTAGGTTTCTCTCCTTTATCCATAGGAAGCCGAGTCTACCGCCCTATACCCGTGATACACCAGACACAGCATTCGGGGAGATTCCCTGCATGTACGTTAAGTCCTTGGTTGATTTCTCTTTCATTTTGAAACCAATGTGTATATTGCAGTTCACGGTTATTTGGTACACCCTTTGCATAGTATTCCTAAGTAGTCATTTGATCTTTTTTGACTCTTTAAATTTGAAAGGATCACCAAGCACTTGTCCTTTCACGCTTGCTTCAAAACTGAAAGAGATAGAGTCACCTTTCATCCGTTTCTTGACTCTTAAAACATGAAACGGTGAAGTTTCTAAGTTTCAATGTGGTAAAATAAATCACCCGCGATCACACGCCCTGTTAGATTTTGCTTGTTGGCCATTTGATTGTGTATCTTGACTCTTTTTCAGCCTGTGTGTGTTGTGCTTGATCTTTTTTCATTGTTGTCACAGTGGCGGAACCTTCGGTTTCGTCTACTGGTAGTCCATATACGGACGATTCATCAAAGTCTTCTCAGTCCTCTGCTGAACCCCAGCAGCCCATCGTTTCCGAGTTTCCCGATGAGGGACCGGTTCTGTTTGAGCAGCCCTTTGGAGGACCAGTTGAGTTCAATTGGCCCTTTTCCGACCCTTGGTTTGGATTGGGAGTAGGGGAAGATTTCCCTCCTCTTACATCGGGTTTGCCTTTTATAGCTGTTGTTATTCCTCCTAGTCCTCACCGTCTGTTACGAGATCTAGCGGCAGGTTCAAATATGAGTGATTCTGCTAGTGAGGAAATCCCCACGTCTGGTGAAGATTACCAGTTATTCCCTCAACAGTTATTTCTAGAAGGCAACCCTGAACCATCTGTTATGTCATCACCTGGTCCCTCATTACCAGCCAGGTATAGATCCTTGGGTCAGATTATTGCCGTAGCTGCCTCTATGGGGGTATCAGCTCCTTCTACGAGGCTGGTTGTTCCTTCATTGGGGATGTCTCCACGGACACCCGTTACGTCATCCCCTCAGGTTACTTCTGTACCCTCCATGCCCACTGTTTGTGTGGCCGCATCTGCACCCGCCGTTACTACCTAGTCCGCAAGGACCACATCGCTTCCCGAAGACATCTATATAGCATCTGCTATGCCGGAGAACATTTCTCCGGAGGAGTATCGATTGTCCCTGCAACAATCGAACCACGAGGTCAGACAGTCCTCTCAAGATCCCAACCGCTCGTATTTTTCGCATTATGCACAGGATGGTACACCTGTGTACGTCTTTCCATATCAATACGATGAGCATGGGAACCCTTTATGTTTACCTGCTCCTGAGGCTCAACTTCATGCTCAGGGTTTACCATATAACCAGGCTGGAAAGCCATATAACCCTCAAGGACAACCTTTTCAAGGCCAACCTTCGGGCCAGCCTAGCTATCCTTATGACCCGCAGAGACAGCCCATACAAGGCTACCCTCCGGGCCAGCAAGGGCCATTATACGGTCCGCAAGGGCAGTATTACAACCCTTCCAGTCAACTCGTGCAGCCTCTCCCTGGAGTCCCACCTGGGAAACCTGATGGACTCACAAGACAACCAGGGTACCAACCGGGACCAGTATATGGTCCTGGGGGGCAAGTCCAACCTTCTCAACCTTTGCAACCACAGTATCCTCTTGGTCCCAACGTTTCACATCAGCCAGGACCATCTTATGGTCCTGTTGCGGGTCAAACCGGTTATTAGCAAGCACCTGGCTCTATTCTGCTACCAGGCCAACCGGCCCATCCGGCACAACCTGGTATCCCGCCACCAGGCCAACTGGCCAATCCGGCACAACCTGGTGTCCCTCCACCAGGCCAACCGGCCCATTCGGCACAACCTGGTGCTTCTCAACAGCCAGGACAACCTGCACAACTGACACAACCTGTTTATCCGGGTCAACCTGTTCAACCAGGGCAGCCCGCTCAGCTAGGTCAGCCTATTCAGCCAGGCCAGCCCGCACATCCTGTCAACCCTGCCCAACAGCCGACTTATTCAATGCCGCAGCCAAATCAACCGTTGCGCCCTAATTATCAGGCCCAGCAGGGTCCCACCTATCAGCAGCCCACTCGACCTCAAGGCAGTTACTATTCTTATGGTCAATACCGACCGAATTATAGCTAGCCCCAGGGTTCTAACTATTACTCTCAACAACCCGGCTACACCTATGCTCAGCAGCCAAATCCACATGCTGCTCACAGAAGGCCGACATATAATCAGGGTCCATACTTTGGTTATCAAGCCCCGTACACTGGTTACCAGCAACCGAATCAGGTTGGTTATACGACCTATACCCCCTACGGTCAGAATCCTGCTGGAAAAAACCCCTGGGGGCAAGGATATTCTCAACCAGCGTGGAGTACAGGTACTGGTCCTTATCCAGGGCCAGGCATGTCGTCCAATTTGCCGTTGCCATTCCTGGCTACCTTGGAATTACTGGATGTTTCGAAATTAACTAATGATCCAATTCTGCACAATCCTTATTGGCCTCCGGTTCCTACCAAGGTACCCGGTGATTGCCCCAAGTTTGAGGGTAAAGCTGGGGAGGACCCCCAAGCTCACGTGATGACTTACCATCTTTGGTGTTCATCCAACTCTTGGGTGGATGATTCAATTCGTCTACGCCTCTTCCAGCGCACTTTGACTGGTGCTACCGCTAAGTGGTATATTGAATTATCTCGTGGCATATTTCAAGATTTCAATACATTAGCCATGGCTTTTCTGACTCACTTTTAGTTACCGGTTCGCTACGAAGCCGGGACGCACCTCCTGACTTCTTTGAAGCAGGAAAAAGCCACCCACATTGCTGATCACATTCATGAGTGGCGACGTCGTCATAGACTGATCAAGTTCCATATACCTGATCAGATACTAACTCATTGGTTCACCACCTCCTTCGTTAACAAAATCTCCCAAGATATTGCTATGGGAGCGTGTCTAACTGAAGAACAAGCCATAGCGCGTGCCCAATATCTGGATCTAGTATACTCTCAGTCTGGCACGCTTTATGATATTTTTCCTGATGCTCCACGGTCTGGTACCTCTAAGGCTCCACCTACCCCGACGGTGGATGGTGTTATTGGTTCTGTGTCTCAGAATTCGAAGAAATCTTCGAATGGGAAGCAGAAGTCCAACTCATCCAATAATTATGCTCCTCCCGCCCCTCCCGATTCTAGAAAAACTGCGGAGGTTAACGTCGTTCAGGCTAATCCTATGGAAAAAGCCTCCAAAGGAAAGAAGAAGGGCAAAGGTAAATCCAAATCCAACGCTCCAAAGCCAGAATCTTCCCAACCTCATACTGAGGACGGTTCCCAACGCAAACCGAAGTACCCTGCCTCATCTGTGAAGGATATCATTACACCAAGGATTTTCCATGACGATCTAAGGTTAGTCAACTTCTAAAAGGCTCCAAAGGGACTCTGGCAGTTCTTAAAGAACCATTCCCGTCTCAGCAGACCCAGATGGTTGAACAACCTTCACCATATGCACCATTTGGGTCCCAGGTCTTTATGATGAATGGTGCTGCACCTATCTCTATTGCTACGCATTCGAAGGATTACAACGAATCACGTCAGGCACCTGGGAAGGCTGTTGTGGATGGTCCACCTCCCCCACCTGTCTCTGGTTCGTTGGAAATTGAGAAGCCTACTGCTGAACAAGTTGTGAAGCCACCTTCTAAAGGTGTTCTGAGAAGATCTTCCTACAATCTGAATGCCCGTGCCGCTCAGCACTACAATATTGTTGAGGATTTGGCATAGGCGCCTTCTGCCATGTCTGCATTTGAAGTTCTTCAAAGTTGCCCGTCACAACGGAAAGCTTTGTGGTCTGCAATCGGTGGGATCGATCCCACTGATTCTAATCTTCTCACCTTCAACTTAGAGAACTTTACCCCCCGACTACCACATCAGATCACTCTTGTTATTCAAGTCGGGATCAACGGTCTTAACATCCATAGGGTCATTGTGGATGAAGGTGCTTCTACCTGTGTCATCTCGTCCGCTTGCTGGAAGGCCATTGGCTCTCTGGCCCTATCATCGTCTCCTAATGCCCTAGAGGCATTTGATGGTCGGGAATCGAAACCCCTGGGTGTTCTCGAGAGTTTAGTGATTACCTTACAGGGGAAGACCATCAACGTAGAAGTAGAAGTAGTTGACGCCAAGCTTAACTACAATATACTTCTCAGCCATAGTTGGACTCATGCCATGTTATGCGTGCCATCCACCCTCTTTCGACTCCTTAAGTTCCCTCACGAGGGAAAAATCGTTACGGTGGATTAGTTGTCTTTCTTCACCTCCACCTCCGAGAACAACGTTCCTTATGTGGATCAGATTCCAAATCCCCCTGACAGTGTAGGACCCAGTCTCTTCAAGGACCCCATCCTTATGGGTATTTTTCCCGCACCGCCACCACACACCGCTCAAGTTAACATGATCTCTAGGTCCGACGACCCATGGCTCATCCCTTCGCCTGAGCAGGTGGCTGAGTTTGGAGAATCAATGCCCTTAACTCCGGTAGAGATTAACTCCTGTGAAATCGTTTCCGCATCTGATCCTCCCCATCCTCAGCATGCTCCTTCGAGCATGGCTTTAGACATCTATTCTCAATCCCCCTGGCTCAGCGAGGCCAACTCGCTTGATCCTCTTAAATAGATTTTCCCTTCTGATGAAGCCATTATTGAAACAATGTCTCTTGAGGAGCTGCCTTGGAGCGATGGACATCATCGTTCCTCCTTCATGCCTAGCTTGGGGGTAATGTCAGATTTTCTAGAGCATTTTTCATCTCAGGTTCCCACTCCACCTCTCCAGACGCCCATTTTGACACATGAGGTGCTTTTAGAGGGAAACCTGAGCAACATTACTCAAACCATTCCAATCGACATCTTCGTTAAACCGGGGATAGTTGAGAACATACACGTGGGAGTCACTTTTTCTCCTGATGAGATATGAGTTTATACTGATCTTTTTCAAGAATTCAGAGACATGTTCGCCTGGTCCTATGAGGAAATGCCCGGGATTGATCCCAGCATAGTAGTGCACAAGATTCCTACCTATCCTAGTGTGAAACCCGTGCGCCAACGCCTACACCCGGTGCATCCTCGCAAAGCCGCTGCCATTAAAGCAGAAGTTGAAAAACTTCTGAACGCGGGCTTTATTTACCCGATTCCCCTCACAGAATGGGTCTCCAACATTGTCCCTGTAGATAAGAAACAAGGTACTATTAGAGTTTGTGTTGATTACTGAGATATTAATCGGGCCTGTCCAAAGGAAAATTACCCCACTCCTTTCATAGATCAAATCATTGACGAATGTGTTGGGAGTGAGATTTATTCCCTGATGGACGGCTTTTCTGGGTATAATCAGATAAATATTCTACCCACTGATCTACACAAGACTGCATTCATCTGTCCGTGGGGTACCTTTGCCTATAAAAAGCTCCAGTTCGGCTTGAAGAACGCTGGAGACACTTTCCAGCATGCTACGTCTTATGCGTTCCATGACATACGCCATATCGTTCAGCCTTATCTGGACGATTTTCCAGCTCACTCAGCTCGGCGAGAGGACCACCCAGAACACCTCCGCTAGATTTTCCTTCGCTGTTGACGCTATAACATCTGTCTTAATCCCCATAAATGCGTCTTTTGCATGGATTCTAGCCGTCTTTTGGGGTTCATAGTCTCCAAGGACGGGATTCGCCTCGATCCCCTAAAGGTCGAGGCCATTGTCAATCTCCCATCACCCTCTTCGTTATATCAATTGCAGAGTCTGCAGGGAAAAGCTAACTTCCTACGACGCTTTATACCGAACTACGCGGAAGTGGCCAAAGGATTCACACGTCTTTTAAAGCAAAATGTTCCCTTTCATTGGGATGACATTGCTCAACAATCCTTTGAGAAGCTTAAGACATTACTGGTTAATGCTCCATTGCTTCGGCCTCCAAACTATCACCGTGATTTCACTCTATACTTGGCTGCCGCATTTAGCACCATAGCTATGGTTCTAGTGCAGGATGATGATGATGGCAACGAACACGTTGTTTACTATCTATCACGAAATCTTCTCGACACATAAACGCGTTACGCTCACGTCGAGAAGCTAGCTTTAGCAGCTGTACAAGCTGTGCAATGTTTCTGCCACAACATCTTGCTGCATACCGTAACCGTGGTTTCATATTGCAACCCCATGACATATATTCTTTCTCAACAATTACTGGGGGGCAAATACTCCAAATGGATTGTTATCCTTCAGGAGTTCGACCTAGAGTTTACTACTGCTAAGTCGACCAAATCACTGGTTTTCGCGGATCTTATTTGCTCCCTTCTGACAGACTCCCCCCCATCTCATTCTGAAGAACATATTCCAGAAGAAACCATCTTCCTTATCAGCACCCATGACCCATGGTATGGCGATATTATTTTGTATCTTCAGACATCAACCTTTCGCTCTGAGTTGACCAAAGATGCCCGACGTCGAATTCGGCATCACTCTCAACCCTACCGCATTGTAGGAGATACATTATACCGGGTTGGAGTAGATTCGGTGCTTCGTCGCTGCTTGACTCTGGAAGAGGCCGAAAGAGTCTTAAATTTCTGTCACAGTGGTGCCTATGGCTGTCACATGTTTGGATATGCCACCGCCCAGAAGATTCTATGTGCGGGTTACTTCTGGCCGTCAATCTTCAAAGACTGTATTGTTGCAGTCTGCAAATGTCACGTGTGCCAGGTTTTTCAGCGCAAGATGCACGCGCCACCCCTCCCTCTACATCTTGTCATTACCGTCGGCCCTTTCACAAAATGGGGCGTAGATTTCATGATGTGTAACCCTTATTCGGCCGGGGGGCATGCATATATAATCGTCGCTGTCGACTACTTTACTAAGTGGGTCGAAGCGATGCCTACACTAGCCGTCGATGGTAAGACAGCTGCCCAATTTATCTTCAACCACATCATTGCAAGTTTCGGGGTCCCTCAGGCCATTGTAACCGATCATGGTACTCACTTTCGAGATTATATGATGGTCGAGTTGACATTAAGATTGGGCTTACGACACAATAGCTCAACGCCATATTACCTCCAGGCAAATGGCCAGGTTGAGGCCGTGAACAAGGTTTTGGTCACAATGCTTCAACGAACAGTTGGAATTCATAAGTCCAATTGGCACCTCCAATTATTCTCAGCTCTATGGGCATACCGGACGTCAGCAAAGAGTGCAACCGGATTCACACCATTCCAATTGGTGTATGGTCTGGAAGCGACTCTTTCGGTTGAGTGCGAAATTCCTTCCTTAAAGCTAGTTGTGGAACTTTTGCCCGATACTTCTCCTGAAGAAGAGCATCTCTTGTATTTGGAACGGTTGGATGAAACCCGCTGCTTGGATGCTTTAGTCATTGAAGCACAGAAAAAGCGGGTCAAAGCACACTTTGATCAATCTATCTCTCCACGTTCCTTTGTCGAAGGGGACCTTGTCCTCCTATACGACCAAGTGCATGACAAACTCAGGGCAGGAAAGCTCCAACCCATGTGGCATGGGCCCTACATAGTAACACGAGTATTGAAGAATGGGGCTTATGAGCTCATTGATTATGAAGGAGTTCCGTTGGCGCAGCCTAGAAATGGGATGTACCTTAATAAATACTACGCTTGAAGTTATTTTTAGTGTGGTGTGTGTACATATGTGTGTATATTCATTTGTGTGCATGTGTGGTGTGGTGTGCGATGTAAGCGTCTTTCTACCGATCGGGTCTTCCTGATTGTGCAGATGTCCATTACTCCGTTTGTGGGTTTCGCAGATGGTGCCTCCTGCAGTACCAGGAATCTGTCTTCGGCAGCCTGGGTAATCTATGATCCTGCTGGTGAGTTGATTAACCTGCAAGGTGTATGTCTCGGTCCTACTACAAATAATATCGCGGAATATGGTGCTGTATTGGAATTATTAACCGAGGTTGTGGACCTCAGCATTCGTGAATTACTTGTGTATCTAGACTCACAACTTGTAGTATTACAGCTTAACGGGCATTATTCAGTAAGAAATCCATCCATTTTACGTCTGTATTTGCGTATTCGTCTTTTGGAGAGGAATTTTGACTATATTACATATCAACACATACCCAGACATATGAATACATTAACAGATGTAGTAGCTAATTTGGTTCTAGATAGACATTTGCGTAATTTATAAACAAAACATCATCACATGTAGAAAGATCCATCCAGAAATAGGTATGTATATATATATATATGTGTGTGTGTGTGTGTCGAAATGTTTACATAGTGTGCATCACATAAAATCAAAAAATATACATGTTCGTCTTAATACATTCGGAGACGACATGTCTCTCAAAAAATATGCATGAAAGAAGCCCTAGGTGTCTAATCTGCATGGTGCTCGTGGTAACATGCTACCACGCGCACTAAGCGTCTCAAATGTCGGTGGAGGTGACTAGGCACTCCCACCGTATGTCTCTGATACCCCATCGAGACATCTGCCAGCCGGGCGTAGTCTGGAATCCCTCGGGCAATCCCCTCAAGGTTCTGGATCAACTCTCCTCCCTCGGCACCCTCCGCCTGAGGGTCAGCTGCGGGTTGAGTTCTCCGTGCAATGGGAGACATACCGGCAGGTCTCTTTGGGCCAAAATCTGCATACATATAAAACTGGTGTTAAAACGGACATGTATTACCAAAAAAATCATAAAACATAAAAATCAAAGAGAGAGGTCATACCCAACTCCTCGTCCCAATCATCCCCCTCTGGAAGTGGGAGATCTGGGTCTCCAGTGAAATCGGTCCTGGCATAGGGCCAATCCTCGACCACAATCAACTGATGCCGTAGCCATCCAAAAAACTCCGACCTCCAGGACATCTGTTGGCCTCCTCCTGATCTGGGCATAAGTGCTGCCCAGCGAGCCATCCTTGGCTCTCTTGGTATCGGCTCAGCAACTATGGCCCCTTGGCCCTGAAAGATAGGTAGTCATTCCAGGATGAACGATACCAAAATGGAACCGTATCCAAACTGCTTCAGTTTGACTTGCTTGCACTTTGTGAGCTGCCTCTTGATATTTGTTGTCACTGCAGTAGCCCAATCAAACAGTGTTGGACTCATACACTCAGCGGCTAGCAGGATTTGGGCCTTGGTTGCCTCGTGTGGAGCTTGCGATCCCGCAGCTCGTGTGATGGTGTGTAGCACTACTCTCAGTGCTAGATCCTGGGTAGTGTGGATGTCCACTTTCCCGCTTCCTGATCTGGTTCATGCCCCTAGGCACACCCTTGCCATTACCCGCTCCATCTTTTCCCCAGATGGTCTGCTGCCTGTCAGGATGGGCACCGGACCTCTGCGCAACAATCTGGTTATGAAATATACGTCGAAAACCTCTAGTTCCAGCACTTGGTCCCGAAGTTTAAATACTTCTTCATTTTCGTCCCATATACTGACCAAGTATTGTAGTAGCTCCGGTTGAGCTCGTAAACAGGGTGTCAGGAAGAATTTCTTAAGTCCACAGTTCTTAAGTGCAGTCATGCAGGCTTCATTCTCGATAACCATTTCATCTTCCTCTCCATGTTCCCTTTCCTTCCATTTGATAACCATTTTTGCCTTTATATCTACATCAACACAATCAAAAATACATTGTTATATCTCTGGAACATTTGAAAATACACATAGATAGCTCACATTTTCAAAATTTTGAGCGGAAAATTGCGTTGCGCCATTGGCGCGACCTCTTTGTGAGGAAATTTCCATTGGCACGGGTCCATGCCCGATACCCGCGCCAATGGAGCGAGCCCTAAAATTTCAAAATGGTTCGCCTAGAAGTCTAATACACATTAAAAACATATACAAAATGGATTGGAATGGAGCTTAAGGAAACGCCTATTACCTGGAACAAACGCGGAGCTGGATAACGTTTCGGATCAGTCGTAGTCGTCGTCAGAAGTTTGCACACAATTGGACCACTGTTGCTCTCCAATGAGGTAAATAGTAAAAGTAATTTTGTTTTTACCATTTGAGACTTACTTATAAATTTTTGAAATCTAATTAGGTTTTAAAAGTCATTTTTTATTTTTTTGATGTATTTTGTCGAAAATGGATTTTACACTTGCCTTTATGTGCAGCAACAGGTTTTTATGCAACTTAAACGGTGACACGAGTTGTATTTTATACTTTTTCGGACTCGGTAAATACACGAAAAAGTCATTTTGGAGTCATCTTTCAGCACTTTCCCGACTCTCTAAACATGAAAATATTGCTGAGGCCCTTGTCGTTTCGATCTCGTTAAAGTGGCCACGAAACGACATCTACCCAGTATACGTTTACCCCTTTTTTAGGCTGGAATAGATTATTTACGAAAAAGGAATACCCTAGCCTATTGCGACAAGGAGGTTTTCTCGGACATAGTTTTCTACCTTTTCGGATCTGAGGAACTATTTACGAAAAGGGACCGTTGGAGTTTACTTTTCCGCTGTCTTTTCAAACTCTCTAAATATGAAAAGACGCCGAGTTCTTCCTCTGTCAGACTCGTTAAACCCTAATGACATTGGGTTCAGTCGTAATGACGTTATCCGAGTTCCTCCTTCCTAGGGCTCGTTAAATGTACTAGGATGGATTAGTCCGAAGGAAGAACTTATATTAAAAGCATATGCTATCCACTTCAAGTTTGTTATCAAAATAATTGGGGTACTCGCTAGAAATGGCGGTGGAAAATGGGACCACAGTCATTGTCGTGTCAGCAGTGTGCCGCTCTTGAACATGGCACTTGTCTGGATTTGTGTCGGGTTGGGGACATCTCATCTCGTTTTCCACTTGCCTCCATGGGTTTGGGTGATCCTTTTTTGACCTCTCATCTGCTCTTTGCCTCGTTGCCATGACCTCTGATCCGTTGATGTCAAATACTTCCAAACTCACTGTCGTGTCGTTTGTATGTTCAAGAGAAGTTGACCTCTGCAAGTATCAACCTTCCTCTGATTTTCATCTGATCCTGATTCACAAAGACATTATGTTCCTCTGTCTCACGTCGATAATGTGGGAAACACTATGGCCCACCTCCGATCAAGGTCACTTCCTGTCGACTTCAGCTCATTATCCAGGAAGCTAATCTAGAGACTCCCTTCTGGTACCTTGGAGCCTGCATGCCTCAATGGCAGGTTCTTCACATTCGATGTGAGGTTTTCATCATTGGCCTCTGATCGAGTGATTCTACGGGTGTTCGACGCCAGCTCATTGATTCACATGCCGTGGATTGTACCTATAGTACCTTGAGTACCATTTTCATTATTGGTGGTACCTCTCGCGTCTGTTAACAACTTTCATCATTGGCTGGTAATCAGACGATGTTCTTGCATGTTCGACTTCAGCCCACTTATTCGCATGCTTGAACTTGTACTTTGTTCGAGTCGAGATGGAGCGCAAGACCCTGGATTCTGCATGTTATGATCCAGGCTGCGATTTTGTGGATTATTATGATTAGTTACATGACTCACTGATTGGATGGCTGCGACCATACCTGAGTCTATTTTTCGATCCGCACTGGATGGCTGCGTCCATGCCTTTGATCTGGATTATTACATACACTGTTATGGATGGTTGCATCCATACCACGTATATATCATGTATTTGAGACATCAGTTGTACTTCTCTACGCAGGTTTTCCGACGGTGGTGTTTTCAGTTGGACACGTTCTCGTAAAGCATTTCACCCCTCTCTCTCTCTCAGGCCTCATGCTTTAGGGGGCATCTGTTACACAGCAATTTGTCACCGTCCCTGCAATTCCCCATCCCACACAATTGGAGGGCTTATTCTGTGACCTGTGAGCAGTGACATAACTTGAAAACACTTTCATGGCATTCCCCTAAACATGTACTTTCATTGCCCTGAAGACAACTCCTTGTGAAAAACCCTAAAAACACCCCTTTTTGCATTGGCGCGGGAAGCCAGTTCAGTACCTGTGCCAATGGGGGGAATCCTTCAAAGAGGGCACGCCAATTGGCACTCTGTCTCAGAGTCACACTCACGCCAGCCATTTTAAGGAGGTGTTTTTTAAAAATAAATGGCATAATTTTCGTCCTAACCAATTCATAAACTGGCATCTAATTTGAGTTGAGAGGTTTGGCTCCGAATCTCCATGTAGAGGAAGTGGTTTGCCACCTCTCATGGAAGATTCCTTGAGGAAAGGGCAAATCCCATGATTATAGGGTGTAGAAATTTGCTGAATAATGAATATTTATCCACCGAGATTATCGTGATCACATAATAATTCGAATTCATATGCAACACATAATCTCTTCTACAATCAATCATCAATTTGCGGAAATAGAAACAGTCGCATGCGCACACAAACACAATATGTAATGGGGAAAACTTATAGCTGAAAACCCCTCAGCTATTTTGTATATTATATGGAGAGAACATGTAACAGTACATAGCACAATACTCCTCACAAGTACTCAGTACTATCTCATCAAGTTACACACAAACTAGCTTGGTTTTGAACAAGTCACAGGTTCAAAACTCATCACTAATTGCCTGTCTCGATTGCGCAATCAAGGCTAGTCTAATGAGAGATCCAAGGTTCGAATCTCCTTGGCTTGACAGCGCAATCCTCATGGGAAATTTCCTCCAAGTGTGGTGCAAATCTCATGCACAACTAATGTCACAACTGATAGCTATCTCAACCCTTTCATCTACCTCTTTCACTGGTCTCCACTGAACTGTCCATGCACTGTAGTGAATTGATGTGTTCTTGAGTTGAATCATGAGTTAATAATTAGTGAATTAAATAATATTTAATTCACTCCACTCATTACTAGTTGATTAGCTAGTTAAACTAATCTCAACTAGTTCAACTAAGTTAAACCGAACACAACTCCACCAATTGTCCCATCAACTCCACCAAACTTCTGCCACTGAAGTCCTAACTGAAGTCAACCATGCATGAGCTCACCAAACCCCTAGGAATAGCGTAATTCCTCTGTCAGATGCATGAGCCACTTCTGTAGCTCCAACTAAAGTGCTCCAAGAGAGTAAACTGAAGCTTAGAGTCCAAATATTATTAAGGGTAAATAATATTTGACTTTTCTATTTTTAGGATAGGCAGTCTAAAAATAGACTTCGACCTAAATGTCTAAAAATAGAGGTCCATCTATTTTTACCAACATGACCAATACTCCAAGAATAGCATACTGCAACTCCCGGACCATGCTCCATATGTCTAAGAATAGACATAGTCTAAAAATAGACTTTGCGCCAAAAATAGCCTGCGGGCCCACTTAGTGAAGGCGACTTCATTTCACTAAGTTCCATCATCTTGCTGCATTTTCAACACTCCCTCTCAGCAAGATATGGATTATCTGCAACCCCTATCCTGCCTCTGTGGAATTCGAACTTGCTCCTGGTGAGCGCCTTCGTCAAGATGTCAGCATCCTGATCCTCCGTGGGAACATATGAAAGTAACATGATTCTCCGCTGCACACAATCTCTGATATGATGGTACCTAATGTCGATGTGTTTGGATCTATCATGAAATACTGGATTAGCCGAGAGTTTAATGCAACTCTGGTTATCACAATAAATCATAGTAGGCTCCAAGTGTGACCCGAACAATCCGACGAGGATCTTCCTCATCCAAATAGCCTCGCATGCAGCCAAGATTGCTGCCATGTACTCGGCCTCTGCTGAACTGAGTGCCACGGATCTCTGCTTCCTGTTGTACCAGGAAATGTTGTCGACCCGATACTGAAAACTCCTCCAGATGTGCTCTTTCGGTCCGTTGGGCTCCCTGCCCAATCTGCATTAGTGAAGCCGGAAAGCTTCGCTCCATCCTCCTGTCTGTACCACAGACCATATCCCTATGTGCCACTAAGATAACGTAATACATGCTTTCCTGCCTTCCAGAAGAGCTTGGTAGGCTTAACCATAGCTTGCGAAAGCTGGTTAACAGCATAGCATATATCGGGTCGTGTATTGACCAGATACATAAGCGACCCCACCAACTGTCGATAGACAGTGGCATCCACTACCTCCGCTGAAGTAGCATCCTCCTTCCTCCAACCACCAGGAAGAGGAGTGTCAACAGGCTTGTAGCCATGCATGTTGAACCTCTCCAAAATCTCCCAGGCATACTTACCCTGAGAAACAAACAGTCCTCCACTGCACTGCCAAATCTCCAATCCTGTTTATGAAGGAGGCCCAAGTCCTTCATCTCGAACTCTCTAGCAAGGTTCTCCTTGCATGAAAGTATAAACAGCTCATCACCCGTCAAAATCAGATCATCTACATACAGTACAATGATCAGCAGCTTCCCCTCCACCACAATCTGGTACAGGTTAGGATCCGCCTCACTCTTGGAAAATCCAAGCTCGGTGAAATAACTGTCAATCCGTGTGTACCAAGCACGAGGTGCTTGCTTCAGCCCGTACAGTGCTCTCTTGAGTCGGCACACATGCGACTCACTGTTGAAGATCTCGAAACCTTCAAGCTGCTCTATGTACACCTCCTCCTCAATGACTCCGTTGAGGAACACAGTCTATGTACACCTCCTCCTCCATCTGATGGATGTGCCATCCGATCTGCGCTGAGAGAGCTAGGATCGTCCGTATGGAAGAGTACCTTGCGACAGGTGCAAAGGTCTCCTCATAATCTATCCCCTCGATCTTTGAGAAGCCACGGGCGACAAATCTCTCCTTGTACTTCTCCACACTCCCGTCAGCCGCCTGCTTCACTTTGTAGATCCATCGCGAACCCACCACTGATTTCCCCTCCGGTCTTGGGACAATCTCCCATGCACTGTTTCTGACGATCGAATCATATTCTTCGATCATGGCATCTACCCATGCAAGTTCCTCCATAGCTTCCTTAAAAGAGGATGGCTCCGTCACGACACATTGACTCATAAGAGCCATGTATCCAGTGTACCGATCCGGTGACTACCTCTATCTGCGCTATGTTGTAGGTGGTCCTACAACCTTCTCTGCATCTCGAGCCAGTCGCTCAGCTTCTGTAGTGCGCTTGCGCCCTCTGATGGTTGGCACTGCATGGGTGGTTTCTTCCACCTCCTGAACTTCCTCTTGTGGCTGATCCACATCCGGAAGCTCCTCCTTAGGAACTAACAGCTCCTCATCTGCATGCAAATGTGGCTCCCTCTCAAGCGAACACTGCATGGCTTTCTCCTCCTGAAACTTGATATCCCGTCGCACAACAGTCTTGCGACTGTCTGGAAAATACACCCGATAGTTTTGAGGTGTATCAGTGTACCCCACAAATATTCCAACCTCTGCGGTCGGATCCAGCTTCTTTCTGGTGTCCTTCGTCACATGCATGTAGACAGGTGAGCCAAAAATTCTTAGATGAGAAATATCAGGCCTCTTGCCAGAAAACGCCTCCTCCGGTGTACTCATGCCAAAAACCTTGTGAGGACAATGGTTCTACACATACACTGCTGTATTGCATGCCTCAGCCCACAAGTGAAGGGGTAGGCCCTGATCATGCAACATCGCCCGTGTAGCACCCACGATCGTTTTGTTCTTCCGCTCAGCCACCCCATTCTGCTGTGGGTTATGGGGTGCGATGAGCTCTCTCCGAATCCCTTCTGCACTACAAAATTCTTTGAATTCATCCGAGATGAATTCACCACCATTGTCTCTCCTAAGAGCCTTAACATGCTTCCCCTATTCCTTCTCTACCAGCGCCTTGAATTCACAGAACTTTGAAAATGTCTCGCTCTTCTTCTGCATGAAGAAGATCCAGCACTTCCGAGAGAAATCATCAAAAAAGATCACATAGTACTTGTTCTTTGCTGTCGAAGCTACAGAGAAAGGACCACACACGTCTGTGTGAAATCTCTCAAGGATCGTCGTGGCGCGACTATCCTTCTCGTGAAAGGTGGCTTTCACATACTTCCCCAAGGTACACCCCTTGCACTGATCTGACTGCGCAAGAGTGCCCTTAGGAAGCCCAGTAGAAATCTGCTGCAGTATCTTCAAAGCTCCATGGTGAAGGTGGCCCAATCTCCTGTGCCACAGTTCGCCCTCATCATCCCGACTCACCACTTCTCTTGCCTTGCATGCCATTGCTGCGCAGCCATCTACTTGCAACTGATAGAGGTTCTTGACTCGAACCCCTATCTTCCGGGTCTCACCAGTAGTCTTACTGCACAGGAAGGATTTTCCTTCGCTAAAGACCACATCATACCCCTTGTCTTCCAACATCACCACAGAGATCAGGTTCTTCATCAATCCTGGAACATGAAAAACTTCCTTCAATATGAAAGGTTTACCAGACTCCCTCTCAAAGGAAATGGTACCGATACCAGTCGCACTATATCTACCATCATCGCCCATCTCGATGTGCACTCCAAGATCTTTTCCCTCCAGATCTGAAAACAGATCTCGATCTCCGGTCATGTGAAATGACGCACCACTGTCCAAGAACCAAACTGATCCCGCCACACTTGAAACCAAGCATGCGATTAGTGAAAAATCCAGTTCGAATTGAGAAGCCAATGCCTCTCCCGCTGCAGATCCAACAGCCTTCTTATTTTTCTTCTTCTGCGGACAATTTGTGGCATAGTGTCCGTGCTGGTGACAGTGAAAACACTTCACCTTGGACATGTCTTGCTTCTTTCCTTTCGCACCAGAATGAGAAGCTTTCTTGCTCTTCCCCTTCTTTGCTTTGGCAGCCAAAGCGCAATTTTCTTCATCAGATACCTTGGATGAAGATCCATCCCTGGTAGTCCTCCTTATCTCCTCCTACATGAGATCCGCCCAAAGGCGCTCCCATCCCGACAACTTCTCCCGACCATTGAAACTATCTTGATATGAATGCCAAGCCTTCGGAAGACCAAGGAGAGCCAGGTCCACCATATCCTCTTCTTTGACAGTCACCCCCACACTTCCCAGCTCATATTTTCATTGAGTGAACTTCGTGAGGTATTTGGCGATACTGTCGCCTTTCTCCATCTTAATGTTTCTGAGCTTATCCTTGAGCACCAGCTTCCTTTGGTCGCTCTTACTCTGGAATAGATCTTTCAATGCTTTCCACATCAAATATGGAGAAGCTTTTCCATGCAGGCTGGATACAATGTGATCCTTCACGCCCTCCAACAGAATCCTTCAACATTTCACCATCTTCTTTTGCCAAGCCTCGACTTCAGCAGGATCAGTGGGCTTTTGGACATCCGTATCTACGAACTCCTTCAGTCCATTATCTTCTAATACTGCCTCCATGCGATCCTTCCATGCAACATAATTCTAACTTCCTTCAAGAGCATATTCGAGTCGCAAACCGTTGAAAGACATTTTCAACTCTGGCACCAAGAACACAAACTGCTGCAAAATTCGAATTCCAAGCTCAAAAACTCAACTGCTTCTGGATCTGTGAGAACAAATTATTTCTAGCACAGAGATCGACTGTAAGGGCATTTACTGGATATATCACCTTTCATAGAAAGGATGGATCCAGAGGCTACCTGGCCCGATACAGACTCTGTCTACCAAAATAATATTGTAATCACTGTAATAGATCCCGATGATTGATTCGCTCCGATACCATGTAGAAATTTGTTGAATAATGAATATTTATCCACCGAGATTATCCTGATCACATACTAATTCAAATTCATATGCAACACATAATCTCTTCTACAATCAATCATCAATTTGTGGAAATAGAAACAGTCGCATGCGCACATAAACACAATATGTAATGGGGAAAGCTTATAGCTGAAAACCCCTCAGCTATTTTGTATATTATATGGAGAGAACATGTAATAGTACATAGCACAATACTCCTCACAAGTACTCAGTACTATCTCATAAAGTTACACATAAACTAGCTCAGTTTTGAACAAGTCACAAGTTCAAAACTCATCCACTAATTGCCTGCCTCTATTGCGCAATAAAGGCTGGTCTAATGAGAGATCCAAGGTTCGAATCTCCTTGGCTTGACAGTGCAATCCTCATGGGAAATTTCCTCCAAGTGTGGTGCAAATCTCATGCACAACTAATGTCACAATTGATAGCTATCTCAACCCTTTCATCTACCTCTTTCACTGGTCTCCACTGAACTGTCCATGCACTGTAGTGAACTGATGTGTTCTTGAGTTGAATAATGAGTTACTAATTAATGAATTAAATAATATTTAATTCACTCCACTCATTACTAGTTGGTTAGCTAGTTAAACTAATCTCAACTAGTTCAACTAAGTTAAACCGAACACAACTCCACCAACTGTCTCATCAACTCCACCAAACTTCTGCCACTGAAGTCCTAACTAAAGTCAACCATGCATGAGCTCACCAAACCCTTAGGAATAGCTTAATTCCTCTGTCAGATGCATGAGCCACTTCTGTAGCTCGAACTGAAGTGCTCCAAGAGAGTAAACTGAAGTTTAGAGTCCAAATATTATTAAGGGTAAATAATATTTGACTTTTCTATTTTTAGGATAGGCAGTCTAAAAATAGACTTCGAACTAAATGTCTAAAAATAGAGGTCCATATATTTTTACCAACATGACCAATACTCCAAGAATAGCATACTGCAACTCCCAGACCATGCTCCATATGTCTAAAAATAGACATAGTCTAAAAATAGACTTTACGCCAAAAATAGCCTGCGGGCCCACTTATTGAAGGTGACTTCATTTCACTAAGCTCCATCATCTTGTTGCATTTTCAACATAGGGATCCCAACTTACCTTCCTCCATCTATAAAAGCTTGCTCATCTCCTTTGCAAGCTAGTCTCCAAGTTCCCAAGAGCCATCAGAGCCTTATGCTGCAAGAGCCTTGATTCATTCCCTTAAGGCCAAATCCAAGCAAGGATATTATTGTCGAGACATCCGAAGAGAGAGGTTTGTCCCATCCCCGACAAGATTTTTCGAGACGTGTTCCGCTGGCGACCCTCCGAAGGAGAATTCAGCATCAGAGCTATGGTTGTATTCTTCTTTGATTGATTAATGATAAGCGACTATTGGTTATGGTTCCACTCCTGTTGTTGATTATGATGATGAGTTATGTCTTCTCTGACTGACATATAGTTGCATATACTAGATTTTATGCCTACGTTTGTTTTGTTTCTTGCGTGTGCAGGTGTCCGATCACGGAGATAGTGAGGATTGTGATTTGCCGGAGCTAAGGAACGGGAGCGCTACTTTCTCTACAAGCGACAGCGTTGGATTCCAGGTAAGCCTTCATCGCTAGTTGGTTTATTTGCAATTAGGAACCTGCACTATAGTGTGAACGATTGTTGCTAGACCCGGTCTGGGCTAGTAGGGATCGCCTCTGTCCGCAGAGGGGATTTACCTCCACAACAGGAAGATGGTAGCCTCATCTATTCCATTCTTGCTAAGCTGGGCCCTGCATACTCTGTATTTGTTTCCACCTTCTATTCCACTAGAGAATTCATCATTTCTTCAGGAACCACCTACAAGAACCCCTATTTTGATGCCTTTTGCGGTTCTTTGATAAGAGAACATGAAAAAATCTTACACCTTGGTCTTATCACTTCTGGAAATGCTTCTAAGAAAGCCTTAGCAGCCCAACAACAACCATATCAAAAGAATCCTAAGAAGCAGTATCCTAAAAAGTATGGTCCTAAACCAAACAAGGGTCCTAAGCAATTTCAACCGCAAATTGAAAAACAAACTCACCAAATTGATAAGGCAATTAAAAACAAAGGGAAGAAAAAATATAGGCATGGCAACTTTTGTAATCGTGATGGCCACGTAGAGTCCAAATGTTTTAAGAAGATGGAAGCCTTGGAAGCAGCAATGAAGAAGCACCGCATCAATTTGGAGACCTCTTCAACTTCATCTTCAGGAATGGTACTTTTTGCTTGTGGTTGTCAAGAATCTAGTTATGCATTAAACATATCTTCTTCTTCTCATTATCATGAGTGGCTCATTGATTCTATAGCTTCTTACCACATGGCCAAAAATAAATCCATGTTTTCTTCTTTAAATGATTGTAACACCGAACATATTTATGTTGGTGATGATAGATCTCTTAGTGTTGTAGGATCTGGAACCATTCATCTAGATAATGGTCAGTTTAATGATATACTATGTGCTCCTACCTTGTCATGCAACCTTCTATCTTTTTATCAAGTAACTCATTCAGGTCAAAGGAAAATAGTAGAATCCTCACCTCATGATGTTGTAATAAAGGACCTCAAAAATCCTAGACATATTTTAGCTATTGGACTTGATGATTCAACAAGGTTGTATAAGTTTAATAACTTTGGATCATCATGTCTTCCCTTCAATTTTGTTGCTCATAATGATGAAGTGAGAAAAATTTGGAATGAGCGATTTAGTCACTTAAACTATCGCTCTCTTCAAACTCTATGTAAGGAAAATATGGTGATGGGTCTTCCTATGGTATCTTGTCGAGATGGTTTTTGCTCTGGATGTGTACTCGGAAAACATCATCAGGTTAGTTTTGAAAAACGTGCCTCTTGGCATGCTTCAACCCCCTTGCAGCTTGTGCACAATGATTTATGTGATCCACTTCCTGTTGTTTCTTTCTCTGGTTGCAAGTACTTCTTAACTTTCATTGATGATTTTTCCAGATGCACTTGGATATACTTCTTAAAACTCAAGAGTGAATTTTTTAACATGTTCTTTGCCTTTAAGGCTTTTGTTGAGAAACAATATGGACATCCAATTCTTAAGTTAAGATCAAACAATGGAGGATATTATGTTAACAACAAATTTATCAACTTTTGCACTGAGCATGGCATTCAATCGCAACATAATGTTCCATATACGTCACAAAAAAATGGTGTAGCTGAAAGGAAGAATCACACCTTAAAAGAAATGGCTAATTGTATGCTTCAATCTAAAGGACTTGGTCTCAATTTTTGGGCAAAAGCAATTAACTGTGAAAATTACATAGTAAATCACACTCCTACTAAGGTTTTAAAGAATATAACTCTATTAGAAGCTTGGAGCTCAATCAAACCATTTGTAAGTCACTTTCGTGTTTTTGGAAGTGATGCTTGGGTCCATATTCCAGATGCGAAACATAAAGCCTTAGAACCTAAGAGTGAAAAATGCATTTTTGTTGGATATTCTGAAGATGTCAAAGGATATAGACTTCTTCAACCTAAATCCAAAATTATAATCATTAGAAGATATGTAAAATTTGATGAAAATATATCTGCCTGCGAGCTTAGTTCGACGGGTGTACCACCTTTGGCCTGCGAGCCTGATTTGACATATGTGCCACCTCTCTCTATCTCTTCTATTTTTTACAGCATTCCTTCTAGTTCAGATGACGATAATGAGGATGAAAATCCTCCTCCACGTCTTGAAGATGTTCCTTCAGCTCCGCAGCTTCCAAGATGGGTTTGCTCTACTCATGATGCAACAGGTTCTCTTGCAAGTGACCCTGCAGATCAACGACTTACACGTTCTCAGTTCCAAAGAGCCTCTTCCTTATTGGCTCAAGTTCCAGAAAATATTGATCCAGACACCTTTGAAGAAGCTTCCAGTCATCCAAATTGGGATGAAGCTATGAATGAAGAATATCGTTCCTTGTTGGAAAATGATACTTGGGATCTTGTTCCTCTTCTGAAACGAAGAAAGCTTGTCAGATGCAGATGGGTTTACAAAACAAATTTTGGACCAGATGGAAAAGTGTATAGACATAAAGCTCGTCTTGTTGCTAAAGTATTTTCACAAGTTGAAGGCATTGACTATACTGAAACCTTCTCCCTTGTTGCCAAAATGAATTCTAGCCGTCTTGTTCTTTCCCTTGTTGCCTCCTTTAAATGGGAAGTCCATCAGATGGATGTTAAATCCACCTCCTTACATGAAGATTTGCATGAAGAAATCTACATGGAACAACACCCTAGATTTATCCAAAATGACTCTAGCCTTGTTTGTTGCCTTAGGAAGTCTCTCTATGGTCTCAAACAAGCTCCTCGGGCATGGTATGCCAAAATGGATAGATTTCTATTAGATAATGGCTTTTCTAGGTGTCATTCTAACAACACTGTCTACACCAAGAAAGTGGGTAAGTCCTTCACCATCCTTGTTCTTTATGTTGATGATCTTATCCTTACTGGTAGTGATCCCAACCATATAAACCATGTCAAGTCTAGCCTCAAAAAGAAGTTTGAAATGACAGACTTAGGACACTTGCATTATTTCCTTGGTCTTCAAGTCTTGCAATCCAAAGAAGGTATTACCCTCTCTCAGTCCAAGTATGCATGTGATCTTCTACACCACTTTCACATGGAAGACTGTAAGCCAGCGCCTTCTCCCTTTTAGTCTGGAGTACTAAAGTTGATGCTACCTTATACCATCAACTTGTTGGTAAAATTTTGTATCTAACCCAGACCCATCCTGACCTTTCCTTTTTCGTTGATATTTTCGCTCGGTTTATGCACCAACCTCATGAAAGTCACTGGAAAGTAGCTAAAAGAATACTTCGATATATTCAAGGTACAGTTCAATTCGGGATTCATTACAGTGCAAGAGCATCTCCATTATTGATTGGTTTCACTGATTCTGATTGGGCTGGTGACCCTGATGATCGAAAGTATACTGCCGGATATGTATTCACTCTTGGTTCAAGACCTATTACATGGTCTTGTAAGAAACAAAGTGCCATCTCTCTTTCTTCAATAGAAGCAGAGTATAGTGGTGCAGTTGAAACCAGCAAGGAAGCCATGTGGCTTCGTCAGATACTGTCTGAATTTGGTCTTCATCAGCAACATCCAACTACACTTTGGTGTGATAATTAGAGTGCCATTCAACTATGTAAAGACCCAGTTCAGCATCAGCGTATGAAACACATTGAGCTTCACATACACTTCATCAAAAATCTCATTCATGATCGTGTTCTTGAAGTGCAGTATTGTCCAACCAATGATCAAGTAGCCGATATATTTACAAAGGCTCTCACAGAAGTGAAGTTTACCAAACTTCGATCCATGCTTGGAGTTCAGGAAAGTTATCATTAAGGGGGGATAGGCTCTAATGCCTCCTTCCTTCTCCTATTGTGTCACCTTTGTAAATCCTTCAATCCTATCACAATTTGTTCTTAAGGGGGGATGTTAGGATATTTCAACACATAGGAAATAGGCTCCTTTTGTGTCACCTTTGTAAATCCTTCAATCCTATCCCAAGTTGTTCTTAAGGGGGGATGTTAGGATATTCCGACACATAGGAAATAGTTAAGAATAACTTAGTCTAGTATAGAGTTAGGTAAAGTGTGTTTCTTTACTATGTACATTTGTAACTTATAAATCCAACAGTCACGATTTGTAGTGATATGACGATTCACTCTCTCCTCGGTATTAATGATAGTTGATCTGTGGCTTAACACCCGATTGGTCCATCTATTTAAAGACCATGGAGGGTCACTTTTCTGGTAACTATTTATGAGAGAAATATATGTAATCTTTATTTTTATATTAATAAATTTCCTAAAGTGGCCGCGTTGGCTCAGGCCATGGATTATTTCCCTCTTCGAGGGTTTTAACCACGAGATATACTAGTGTATTGATTTATGATCTATTTGTGAGTGGTGACCTTTGGTTTTTGATCTAATGAACTTACCATGTAAATTCCTACAACTGGGAATCCAACATAGTAGCATGTTTCTCAAGAAATAGCATGGTAAGTTCAACTGCCAGTTGGGCGGGTCAGGTAGTCATGAGGGAATTCCATTGGGTCTCAAATTCGGTGTTGAGCTTCTGCAAATTTTGAAAATGGATCTGTGTAGGTGGTTTGAGGTTGCATAATAGAGCCTTGGTCGCTCGAGAGATCCTGGATCTGTTGGATCTGATTCTATAGCAAATAAATATGGCCAAATAGGTCCTTTTTTTTTCAAGGTCAGTTGTGATCAAAGCTTAGTTGAAAAATTGATGAACATGTTGATGAAAAGCATAGACTGGTTGATTCTTTCTAGCGAGGAAACCAGACCATCCATGAACCTATGTGAATATTTCTTGCACCTCCCCAATAATGTGGTGAAGGGAGGCCTTGATATAAGCCACATCAGTAATTTTCTGCTCAATTTTATTGACATATTGATTGGTTAGATCAAGGATTTATCTTTGGCCAACTGTGATGGTTTTCTTAAGCTTCTGGTTCGATGAAACAAGGTTTGCACATGTGATTCTAATGTGGTCACATAAATCAGAAAGGGTGTAGGCTGAGAAATATTATGGTGCATCTGGTACTACCTCAACGATAGTATGCCAAATTTCTTGAAACTTGGAACTTATATCATCGACATTCTATTGCAGTGCTTCCTTCTCTTATAAGAGTTGATCACACTCGGTCATTAAGTAAATAATTTGTTGTTTTTATTTCTCATGATCGACATCCAATGTATTATGGAGCGCTTCTACTTAACGAGTATACAATTGGATGAAAGTAAATAATCATGAGGACGACCAATTCTAAAGATCATTGGTTGACATGGTAGCATGGAGATGGAATTGGGCATGTAGAGGTTATCCAATGGCGACCAAACTTTCATATTGGTACTATGGTGAAGTTTCCCATTGTAGGTCCTCTACGGTGTGGGTGTCAGTGTGGACGTTTCAAAAAAATAATGGTGGTGATTGGGGATATAGAGCTAGAGGTATCAGTCATGATTTTTATAGCTTCTTGGCATTTTTCGGGTTTGGGACTAAGGTGGATTGGCTAGCCATTTGATGATTCAGGGCCTCATGCAAAGAGAAAGGATAGAAGAGGCATTGTAAGTGTAGTAATGGGTTTAGTACTCACAAAAATGGAATCATGGGTGGTCTTGGTGATTTCTTTAATGATGGAATCAACCTCCATTTCAATCTGTAACATCCCAAAATGGGATTTCCTACAACAAATGGAATATCTCAAGATATTCCAAAGTTGGAGCTTCAGAAAATCATGAGAATGGAAATTTAGAGCAGCTCATTATATGTACAAGAACATATCACCATTATATGTAAGAACCTCAGCAAGAATATGGCCTATATTCTCCTTCCCAAGTGGGGAAATGCAGCAATATAGGGCATAAAACAACTTTCTTCAGAAAATAGAGTTATAAAAGTGAGAAATGGGACTTGGATACCTTAGAATACATGATATATAACTCACATGCAAAATTAGAGGTGAAAAAAATAGATTCCTCCCTTTCTATACAAAATAAGAGTAACCTAGCAAGGGTTTCTTTGAGAGCACAATGTACAAAAATGCAGATCTGCGGCTATGGATCTGAAAAACATAGTTTTACTGCAGCACTAAATATATGTGACTGAAATATACAAGTGACAGAGAAAGAATGAAGTACAGAGCTTTTCAGGAGAAAGGTTGACCATTTCTCCAAGGAACTAGCTCACAAACAAGGGATCAAACCCTGCAACTACTGCTCTGGAAAAAATGATGCAGTTTCCCCAGTAAATTGTGCTGTAGTGGATGGGAACTGAGTTGGCCACTTGCCAAGATGTCAAATAAGCTCCGGAACCTCCTGTACAGATCTTACAAAGCAAGGGGGGCTCCCTCCTTTGGAAGATAAGCTCAGGAGCTGGGGTTGTGAGTCTCCCACTGCAACACCCTGCAACACAACGTCCCTTGCTATAGGAATAACACTGTGGCTGAAGGAGGATGCTAGGCCACAAGCCCGGATGTGGAGAATGAAGAACAGAACCCCTCCAAGAGATCACCCAATGAAGGAGAAAGAATTCCTAAGCAAGAATACCTTGTGCTGAACAACACTGCAACTTTGCTAACCAAAAAGAGTCTGCAAATAGTCTAGGAAGACCAAAATCAATAATCCATAAGCTAACCCAAAAATTCTACTACCTTCCTCCTTATAAATTTTGTGAGCCTCCTCACCTTGGGTCCCACCTATTAGGGTTTCCAACACCATGTGAATACTTTCCCTCCAAAACTACGGTGTCTTCTCAAGCAAGCCACACCCTCTTAGGCAGCGCTATTGACTTGGTCAACTTGACTGAATCAACATGATTCTTTTCCTGTTCACACATGGGAGGTACAAAATCCAGCCACCAAGTTATCCCATTTTCACACCAAGAGGGATTTTATCTCAATACAAGTTAAATATGGGTCCTTTTCCCATTTATTCATCTTCTAGGTGCAAAATCAAAATCTAATATTCCTATTAGCTGCATGCTAATTTTAGGAATATTACAGTCCTCCCCTCTCAAATATTGCTTGTCCTCAAGCAAGTGCAAGGATAGACTGAGTTATGTCTCCTCCTTTCCCTGTAGCATCCATGTATGATGATCTCCTCCAAGTAAAGAGATTCTGTCTCAACAATGAATCCTCATAGTGCCTCTCCCAAGAAAACAAGTTAGCATTTGATGGACACCCCAAATGGCTATCATCATGCAGAAGTAGCATACTCAAGGAGAAAACTATGTGCTGTCTAGAGTTCCTCTCAAGGCATGGAGTATGAAATGCATGGGAAATCCTCATTCCCAAGCTATCATCCATATGAAATGAGTCACCCTCCAACATGGAAAATCATGAAGAATCTCTTCCACCTTTGGCTCCTGAAGTGTAGGTGGGCTGAATAAATGAACATGATAGGCAAGAGGGCCTATCCCATGCTTTCCTCCTCTCCACTTATGATAAGTGTAGAGGGCATGTTGATCTTGGCCTACAACATGATTTCCCTCCAATGGCAACAAGAAGATTGAGTCTCCAAGGACCCTTCCTTCAAAGTCATGAGCCATGCCAACCCAAACCATTCCATACAAGATGAATGGCACATCATCACCATATGGCATCCAAATCAGAAAATGGTTGAAGCTTATGTGCAAGTTTGGATGATACACATGGTCTCTCTGGTGGATACAACGCAATCCTTTCAACTGTTGATTCAGAGCATCAAGTGGCAAGTTGTTCTTCAAAGAATTTGTAGCTATGCATGTTAGCTCATCTACTATGGAGTAGTAAGCAGCAATATATACCAGCTGTGTACAATCAAAGCAATACAACACTTGCCCAAAGTCATGTGGAGATGGGTTATCAACATTACAAAATTTGGCCCTAAAGTGACCATGAAACCCATAAATAATCTTGCTCTCTTGTGGATCAATGCATTGTTCACATATGGTGAGAAAATACAAATACTCAATAGAGTAATCAACAAGCACATAAATGTATTTCTTACCATGCATCATGTGTGAGCTGAAGGTGAGATCCATGAGCGAGTCCTCCCATGAGAATCCCCTCATAAAAATCTGCAAGAGGAGAGGGTGCATACTCACCTTGGAACACTCCATCAATAGAAACATGCTCTCAAGTGACAACGTTGTAGGCCTTAGTAATAAGGCTCTTGTCACTCCATGACTTCTTCCTTTGGCATTCCACATGCCAAAGCCATCCACCCTCATGCTGTTATGTGAGAAGATCTTTTCCCGACATGGGAGCCTCTCATAATCCTCCAATGCTGAAGGGTAGCCTCCTTGCACCATGAATGTGCCTTCCCTCTCTCCGGAAATATCATGAAAAGTATGTAAAAATTTCTGCCCATACACTCTTCTTGTCAACCAAAGCAACCATGCCTCCTTCTTATGCATTCCTTTCTTGAGATACAAGGCATGAGACAAGAAAATCAAAAACTTTGGGTGGTACCCATATCCACCCAATAGAAACCAGCGCAGGTCATCTCCTCCCTGCTTTAGATCTAGATGTGGTAAGTGGTTTATATGCCACTTACTTGCTTCCCTCATCATTCCACCAAGGCTGAAGGTGAAATGTATATTTGGTGCTTTAGGGAAGCACCCATCATGCTGCAAGACCTCCCTTAGCCCATCAAGGGAGTGGCCATATTTGGAAATAGTTCTGGCCCATAGTTGGCCATGAAGTTTATATGGTAAGACACTCCTTTTAGGAGTCATGGCCTGCACATGTAAAGCAAAAGAATGCATGCAATAATAAAGTAAAATGTGATTGACATAAGCATGCTTCTTACCCAAATTCTCTAGCGCTATGATGGTTCCTCTCCTGGAAAAATGTATCATCAATGTACAAGGTTGAGAGAACACTTTGCTCTTTTCATCAAGAGGTTGCCCAGGTGGGTTTCTTCCAAGTAAGGAGACATCAAGGCATAGATCATGATAGAAAGATGTATGGACTGATGTGTCCTTGCTTTTCTTGCATAGATATTCATGCCTTCTTAGGACATCACTCCTTTGAAATAAAGAGGGGTAAATGTTCCTTACCCTATGAAGCTTGCCCTCCCCTTTATCTTCTGCAGTATTCAGGATATCACCATCTGATAATGATGGCACATGCTACTCATGGATGGTGCCATAATTTCTATATGTGAGATTCTTTGAAACTCCTTGCAAGAATGCGAGAGCTTCCCTTCTGAGGGCAGCTGCTTCTTCTTCTCCTTCATGAAATGCTAGAGATGTCTTTGTCATGACTGCGCTATCACCCCTAGCCTTTTCTCCAATGGTGGAAAATGCCTCATCATCAATAGGAGACATTAGATCTTGGCCTACCCTTGAAAGAGGAATCTTCATTCCTTCTCTTTGAGAAGAAGACTCTTCATCCAAATGTGAATGCCTCCAATCATTTTCTCCTTTGGTATCTTCCCAATGAAGACTACCAATCTCCCAAAACAGATTTCTCTCCTTACACCTCATGGGAAGTTGAGATGTAACCCCTTGGAGATCTTCCAAAAAAGACCTCTCATCAATGATCATCTTGGATTCAAAAGAATCCAAGTGTGCTGAAGGCCAAACATCAACAGAAAATGGCACAACATTCATGCCTCCCACCATCTTGCACCCTAACTCCTCATGTTGCATGAAACTCAAATAAGGTGCAAAGGATCATCCCCTCTTGGATCAATCCCAAATTGCACAGCGCTGTGCAAGCTTGTTGTTCCACCATAGCAATGAGTTTTTACCCTTGACCATGTGAGGACAAATTCCCGGGGTTTTCCATAAGAATTTCTGAAATGATCGGAAATGGAAATACATGCATACCTTGGTGAGTCTTGGGAACCTCTTGTATGGCTGCAAGGGTTCCTCTCTTCAATGTGTTGGCTGATCCAACTACTGCTATCAATGGCTGCCCCTCCATGAATGTGACAGCGCTGGTACAAGGCTCCTCAAGTGGAGAAGAGGACTCCTCCTCCTCTGGTCTTCTACTGTCAAATCTCCTGATTACTTGATGAATAAAAATAGCAAAAGTAGATACTCTTGCATGACCTTCATGGCTGATCCACCAAGAGCTTGCCTTGCCCTCCAAGTGCAGCGCTAAGATCTCCACAGCCTCTTTTTCGACTACTGGATCTAGTAGGAAAAATGCTTCTAGTTTCATCACCCAAGTCTTTGTTGCACACTTGAGTGATCCATCAAATGTAGACAACAGGAATCTATTGCCTCTTATCATTCTCTTACTGCATGGTCTTCTTTCTTCTCTCAGTTGAATAAACTGAGGAAAATCTAGGGTCTCTTTGAAAGCCCTATGTTGGCACTTGTATTCTGCCAAATACCCACTCAGGATCTCATGTTTTAAGTGGTCTTCTTGCTCTCCACTCCCTCTATGAGAATAGGAAGTGCATGGATCTTCTTCTTTCCCTTGAAACCTTCTAGAGGTCTCAGTGCATCTTTCTCCTTCTTGAAACCCTCTAGGAGTTTCATGGCATTCTTCTTCTTCTTTCTTCTTAGATCTGAAAATTGATGAGAGCAATCTCATCCTCTCCATCATTTTGTTCTCCTCTTATTCTTATCTTCTGATTGGATCTGAAATCCACAGGCTGAGCCAAGATGGTAGCTTTGATACCACTATAATATCCCAAAATGGGAATGGCTACAACAAATAGAATATTTTGAGATATTCTAAAGTTGGAGCTTCAGCAAATCATGAGCATGGAAATGTAGAGTAGCTCATTAGATGTAAATAACGTTTCATCAGCAGATGAAAGAACCTCAGCAAGTAGATGGCCTATATTCTCCTTCCCAAGTGGGGAATGCAGCAATATAGGGCATAAAACAGTTGTCTTCAGACAATAACGCTATAAAAATGAGAAATGGGATTTGGATCCCTTAGAATACATGATATACAACTCACATGCAGAATTAGAGGTGAAACAAATCACTCTAGCCAACATAAACAGATCTCCCCAAGTCAATATGCCTCAAATAAGCCCAAACCCCATAGCCTAGCTCATGCAGAAAGTATTGAAGCGAGAACAACATTATTTTTATGAGGTTTTATGCAGCAATTGATGAGACAAAATAGATCTGGAGTATACGATGCATCAATGGCTGAGAAAATGGAGATTCCTCCCTCTTTTTATACAAAATAAGAGTAACCCGGCAAGGGTTTCTTTGAGAGCACAATGTACAAAAATGCAGATCTGCAGCTATGGATCTGAAAAACGCTATTTTACTGCAGCACTAAATATATGTGACTGAAATATACAAGTGACAGAGAAAGAATGAAGTACAGAGCTTTCCAGGAGAAAGGTTGGCCTTTTCTCTAAGGAACTAGCTCATAAACAAGGGATCAAACCCTGCAACTGCTGCTCTGGCAAAAATGGCGTAGTTTCCCCAGTAAATTGCACTGTAGTGGATGGGAACTGAGTTTTCCACTTGCCAAGATGTCAAGTCAGCTCCGGAACCTCCTGTACAGATTTTACAAAGCAAGGGGGGCTCCCTCCTCTGGAAGATAAGCTCAGGAGCAGGTGTTGTGAGTCTCCCACTGCAACACCCTGCAACACAACGTCCCCTGCTACAGGAATAACGTTGTGGCTGAAGGAGGATGCTAGGCTACAAGCCCAGATGTGGAGAATGAAGAACAGAACCCCTCCAAGAGATCACCCAATGAAGGAGAAGGAATTCATAAGCAAGAATACCTTGTGCTGAACAACACTGCAACTCTGCTAACAAACAAGAGTCTACAAATAGTCTAGGTAGACCAAAATAAAAAATCCATAAGCTAACCCCAAAAGTCTACTATCTTCCTCCTTATAAAGTTTGTGAGCCTCCTCACCTTGGGTCCCACCTATTAGGGTTTCCAACACCATGTGAATACTTTCCCTCCAAAATTGCGTTGTCTTCTCATGCAAGCCACACCCTCTTAGGCAGCGCTGTTGACTTGGTCAACTTAACTGAATCAACATGATTCTTTTCCTGTTCACACATGGGAGGTGCAAAATCCAGCCACCAAGTTATCCCCTTTTCACACCAAGAGGGATTTTAACACTGTTACCGATGAAATAGGTAACCTGACCTCAAAACGGGAACTCTAGCCCAAAAAGACTCAAAAAACATGAAAAAACACCCCAAAAACAAAAAGTGTGTATTCCAGAACGCACTTCGTTTTTTTTTAAGGTCAAATTTCAACATTTTATAAAATTATGGTAAAAACAAAATTGTTTCTTGAAAAAAGGATTGAAAAAACACCCTCAAAACAAAACCAGTTGATGCTGGAATAACAAAAAAAAAAATTGTGTTATATTTTTGGCGTTTTTAAAAATAGAAGTAACATTTTTTAATTTTTAAAATTCAAACATTAAAAAAAAAAACCTAAAATTTAAGAAAAAAAATAAATTTAAAAAATAAAAACATTTAAAAGCTTAAAATTTAAAAATATATGAAGATAAAAAAAACAAAAAAAATAAAAATAAAAACAAAATAAAAATTTTAATTCAAACATTAAAAAAAGCCTAAAATTTAAGGGAAAAAAAAATTAAGATTAAAATTTAAAAAAATATAGAAATTAAAAAATAAAAATAAAAAACAAAATAAAAATATCAAATTAAAAAAAAAAGGGTTAAAAAAAGAAGGAAATTATAAAAAATAAAATATAGAAATTAAATTTAAAAAAGAAAAAGAAAAATATTATTAAATTAAAAAAAAAAAAAAAAACAAAAACAAAAAAAAACAAAAACAAAAAACAAAAAAAAAACAAAAAAATTAAAACAAAAAATTAAATTTAAGGAAATATATTAAATTTTAATAAATTTAAAAATTAAAAAAAAAAAAATTATTTAAATTAAAAGTAAAAAAATGAAAAATTAATTAAAAATAAAAAATAAAAATAAAATACAATGAAAATATTAAATTTAAAACAATATATATTAAAAAAACAAATAAAATATAAAAAATAAATTAAATTTAAATTATAAAAAATAAAATATATATGAACTTAAATTAAAATATGTATATATATAAGATTTTATTAATTTCAAAAAAAAAAGTTAATACTAAAATAACAAATTAAATTTAAAAACAAAAATATTAAATTTTAATAAATAAATGAATAAACAAATAAATTTAGAAAGAAAAAATAAATTTTAAATATAAAAGAAAAGAAAAGAAAAAACATTGTTAAAATAAAAACTTTAAAAATCAATTAAAAATGGAAAATTGAAAAAAATAAAAATAGATAAAATAATATTAAATAAAAAAAATTTAAAAACAAATTAATTTAAAAAAATTAAGTTTAATTAAAAAAAAAATCTAATTTTAAATACACAATTTTAATTGAAATAAAAAAATATAAAACATTTATGTAACTAACAAAAAAAATTAATAAAAAAGTAAAACATTCAAAAAAGAATATTAAATTCAAATAAATTTAAAAAAAAATACAAAATTTATTAAATTTTATAAAATTATATTAAAAAACTAAAATAATAAGGAAAAATTATGAAATTAAAAAAAATAAAATAAAAATAAAAATAAAAAAAATCAATTAGAGAGCAAAATTTAATAAAAATTATTAACAAAATAAATTAATAATAATAATAATAATAACAATAAAAAAAATGAAAAAAAAAATTGTAATTAAAAAAAAAAAAAAATCGAATTTAAAAAAAAAATATATATATATATATTAAAAAAAAATCAATTTAAAAAAAAAAAAATTTAAAAAAATTTAAAAATCGGCGGCGCGTAGGCGGCGGCGGTGGGGCAGCGCCACCGGACCTTCCACCCAGGCGGCCGGCCTCCGCCGCTGCCTGGGCGGGAGGCCGGGTGGCGCCACCCCATCACCGCCGCCGCTTTTTAATTTTTTTAAAAATTTGATTTTTAAAATTTTTTTTTTTTTTATTTCAAAAAATTTAAATTTTTTTTTTTAAATTTAATTTTTTTATTTAAAATATAATTTGTTTTGTGTGTTTTTTTTTTAAATTTTATTATTATTATTATTATTTTTAATTGTTTATATATATATATATATATATATATATATATTAAATTTTTTTTTTTCAATTCTTTTATCTTAAATTCAACTTGTTTAATTTTTTTTATTTTTTTATTTTTATATTTAATATTATAGATTAATTATTTTTTAAAATTTAAAATTTAAAATTTATTTATTAAATTTTTAAAATTTTAATTTAATTTAATTGTTTTTTTAATTTTTTAGTTTATTTAGTTTTTCATTTTTAAAATCTATAAATTGTTTCATTAAAAAAAAAAACACTAAATTTATATGTATTTGTTTTTTAATTATTTGCATGTGGTTTTTTTCTTTTTTCTTTGTTTTTTAATGATAGGTTTTTTTTTATTTTTATTTTTTTTTTATATGGTTTTTTTAATAAGTTAGGAAAAAATGTTTTTGATGTTTTTTTTTTTTTAAATTTTTTTGGTCAATTTTTGTTTTTCTCTTTAAATTATGTGTTTTTTTTTTCAAATTTTGTCATTTTCATTGATATAATTTTCAAATATTCTTGTTTTTATTTATTTATTTTTGTTTAAATTTTTTATTTTTACGAGCTATTTTTGTTTTTTTTTTACATTTTTATTGGTTTTTTTTATTGTTTTTATATATATTTTTTTATCTAAGTTTTGTGTTTTATTACCAACGTGAAAATCACCATTCTAAAAAAAAAAGGTTGATGCAACATCAATACATTTCAAAATTAGCATGAAAATCACCGCTCTAAAAAAAAGAAGTTGATGCTGCATCAATACATTTCAAAATTAACATGAAATTCACTAACATTTTAAAACAAATATTCGTACTTCATAAATAAAAATATTAGAGTGTCAAAAATGTGCACCAAAAAAAAAAATGGTGATTCTACATCACCACTTTTCAAAATCGGGTGCTTTTTATGCTACCAAAAAAAAGTAGGTAACATTGCGGTTACCTATTTCATCGGTAACATTGTTTTTTATGTCAATACAAGTTAAATATGGGTCCTTTTCCCATTTATTCATCTTCTAGGTGCAAAAATCAAAATCTAATATTCCTATTAGCTGCATGCTAATTTTAGGAATATTACAGGGATTCCCCTCCCTGTAATGTATTGTAATTTAGGAAGTTAAATGGGACATTTTGCTAGAAATTGTATTGAGAAGAAAAGGGACAAGGAAGCATCTTCTTCCAAAGCAACAGTGGCAGATGATGGGCCAGGAGATGATGCAGCCATAAGTGCTCATGAACCACAGAGGTGGGGTGACATGGATATGTAGAGGACCTACATAGAAGTAGGGTGGGATCCTTGAGCAGCTCATCTCTTGGATCACAAGCGAGCTACGACAGCCTTAAGACAGTAGCGGGACAAGTGGAGCAGTGGGTGCATAGATCACAGATGAAGCAGAGGCAGAGGCAAATCTAAAGACTGGGAGGAGTAGCGCAGAGCAGAGTAGCAAAAACGTAGAAGCAGTAGCTGCGCAGAGGCTAATGTGACTTCAGTAGCGCAGTGCAGAGCTGCTTACGCAGTGCAGAGCTACAACAATGCAAAAGGCTTCAGAGGAGACAGCACAGTGCAACAGCAGCATGAGAGATTTCAGCACAAGGGGTTGATGTGACTTTAGTAGTAGTTGTGGCTGTGCATCATCCTTCAGATCCTAGCACAAATCTGTAGCCTATGGGGCTTCAGTTATGAGGATGCAACCCATCATAATTGTTTGTCAAAGATTGGGTAGGAGATTCAATTGTTTCTCTCAACAACTGAAGTTGCAGTGCAGTAGATCAGTAGTTGTAGTGCTATGAGCAGCACAGATGCAGCATATTGAGAGGGAGTTGCAGTATAGAGGTTGCAGTGGCAGTGGTAGAGTCATGGGCAACAGTACAGAATTGCAGCAGCAGTGCAGATTTGAGTGGCAGGAGGCCAAGCTTTAGCAGCATAGAACAAGTACTCAAAGTCATGTAATGCATAGTGTGATGTATTGCTAGAGCACACCCTTGATGCTAAGAGGGAGTGTTGAGATTTTGTGTATTTGGGGTAGCATCAATTGTGCTCTAGCTCCCAATTTTTTAGGAAGGACTAGAGTACACTTGATCTACAAGACCCAGAAATGAATTTGGAAAATTTCATCTGGTTTAGGAGATATCAAATTAATTATTTTAATGTATTTCCTAAGTTAAAACTTAGGGAACTTAAATAATTAAAGTGAATTTAATTAAACATGTGATGAATTGTCTTAAGTCACACGGATCAAGCATTCTTTTAATCTTAACTATTGATTCAAGATCTGATCATGGTCATTGGTTTTCCAGCAAGAAAAGTATAAAGGAAAGGCTTGGGGTCATTTGTAAAAACACACAGCGGTAGAGCACTGAAGCCAAGCTGAGATTCTAGGGCGGGTTTGCTAAGAATACTCAAAAGTGTTTCAGCTGCAGAGAGGGGAATTTAGGCCAAGGGGATGATCTGATCCCATGGTCTAGAATAAACAAGAGGAAGAGATCAGCTCAAGGACAGCGCAGAGGAGAAGGGAAGTTGCCACAGCAAGGAAAGCGCAGTCCCTCCAAGGACAACATGATTTTCTACAGGAAACCCTAAGAGGGTTACGCAAAGACCCTAAGGGGCAGCATAGAAACATCATCACCCAATCTGGGGTAACACAGTCCCTTCTGGAGCAGCCTTGAGGGTTACAGGGGCTTCAGAGGCTGATGCAGAGGCTTTCAAGGGCAATGTTGGGGTTTCTAGGCCCTAATCTTGGCTGAGTTCTATAAATCTCATTTGAGGGTGTGGATCAGTTATTATTTTGGCCCTAGATCAGCCAGTGAGATGTAGATCTAGTATTTCTCTGTCATGTTTTCCAGATTTGGAACCCAGGCTTGTTGTATTCAAAATTTTTTTAATAATAAAACTCTCCAGCAGCCAGAGACCGGTTTTCCCACATTGGGTTTTTCCAGGGGCTATTTGTCCAGAAATAACTGTGTCACTTTGTCTATGTGTGCATGAACTTGTTCAAGATCTGGATTGGTGGAGATCTGTTATGTGTTTTGCTTCGATTTTAACTTGAATTTATTTAGTTAATAACTTTTCTAAGTAGGAGGAGCATAACCAGATTAACAGTATATAATTTCTGCATAAAGTGTAAAGATTCAAAAATTTCCACATGGACAACCCTTCCAACATGTCCTCATACCGGAGCCTAGCCTACAACTTCGACATTGTAGTGAGCCCTTCACCCACAATGTGACCAACTCCCTCTTAAGTTGTACTTCGTTGCGCACTATGATGAGTCGATGTCTTCCAAAGTAGCACAGAGACGCTCTGATACCATGTTGAATTTCCACGATCTTGGGTATAGGGTAGAATCTTAGAATCTCTAACGCTACCAAACCAAGAGTCTCAACAAAGCTACTCTGCACATGAACAATATACAAAAGTAATCACACATGCATAAGTATAGACAACTTTTTTAAAAATATTGTACAAATATGCACAACAACCCAATCTTCATTATATTAAACCAACTAAATAATACAATAGTTTAGGGCTTCCCATACAAAGATAATGACCCTGAATTATCCACAAGTACAAGAATCATTAGAAGAAAATTGATTTCAAAAAGTTAACATTAAATTTCCATTTCATAATGTGCAAACCAATCAAAATCCTTTAAAATGCAAAAGAGATACAAGTGTAACTAGGCACTAGAAATTTTTTTAATAGTATAATTTACCTACCTTAAGCATGAATGGTGCCCAAGTGACCCAAAAATACATTAATATTAAAAATAAAATTAATCTCTCATTTTATAAAAGTTATAATATTGAGAATATTTTTAACGAAAGGTAAAAGAAGGGTTGAGTGTTTTTAATGACTCGTAATTAATTTAAATTTAAAATTTACTTATTTTAATTTATTATATATATATATATATATATATATATATATATATATAGATGGTTATTTTTTTTAAAGTGATGTTTAATTGGGTAATTTAAATTTCGGTAATTGAAAGTTAAATTTAAATTTTATTTAAAATTAAAATTTGCATTTTTAATTTCAATTTTATTAAATCTTTGCTAATAAATTCATTTAAATATAAAATATGTATATGATTATTTCGATAAACGTAACATTTGTTTGGTAATGATGATTAAAGTAAAATAAAAAAAATTATATATTAAAAAATTTTCTACATGGCATTATTTTATTATTTTCTTAATTTTCTCTTAGGTGCCTATTTTTGAGTTGAAATTTCCTCTAATGATGAGATACACTGACAATTTCGCTGCAGTCTCTATGTAGTATCTTGTCCTATCGGTCCTTCACTCTCGTTCTGCTCTCTAGCTGCCCCTTAGTCCATCAAGAGAACAAATAGAGTCTCGAGGAGGGTTGTCATCTATCACTGCTGCAAGTTGCTTCTACTACAATGGACACAGGCTAATCCAATCTGCTCTTCTAGGTTGGCCAACACGTGAGCTCCAATTTTCCAATCTAATAGCTTCTTTCATCCATAAAAGAGCTACACATTAGGCTCAATTCTTCACCCAACGCACAATTGTCAATGTCCTTCTTGTCATGCTGATCTAGGGCTACTTTGGTCATTTTCATGTTGCCCTCCACCAACCACTAACTACCCAATAAATCCACTCTGCAATCTGCTCCAAGGAAAGGCTTAGAACCACCATGTTAAGCCTTCCAATTGGATCTCACAAGCTGCAATAAATTTGTCCACACATGGACCATCCAACTAGCAATCTATCTCATCACAAAACCATTATAAACACAGACCTTTCTTCTCCATAGGTTGTTGTACTATGTTGTAGGTTTGTACCACTAGTTAGGGTTGTTGACACATTGCACCAACACTCTTTCTCTGTGAAAATTTCTAAATGTTACTAATGCAGAAATCTATTTTTAGATCTGGTTGTGCTTCTCCTACTTAATTAAGTTATTAAGCTAAAAATTCAGATTAATATTGAAGCAAACACATAACAGAGTTTCACCAATTCAGATCTAGAAAAATTACATGCACACATAGACAAAGTCACACAAGTATTTTCTAGACAATAGTCTCCGGAAAAACCCAATGCAGGAAAACCAGTCTTCTGGCTGCTGGAGGATTTTATTATTATGAGTATTTCTGAATACAGCAAATCCGGGTTCTAGATCTGGAAAGCCAGACAAAATAAATATAGATCTACAGCTAACTAGTTGTTTTGGAGTTAAAATATTGACTAATCCACACCCTCAAATGGGATTTACAGGACTCAACCAAATCTTGGTCCTAGAAACCCCAGCACTGCCCCTTAAGCCTCTGCGTCCCTCTGCGCTGGCATGGAGAGGACTGTGTAACCCTAGAATGGGTTATGCAGACCCTACGCTACCCTTAGGGTCTCTGCGTAACCCCTAAGGGTCTCTGCGTACCCAACGTTGCTGCGGGAGAGACTACGTAGCACCTGCCTAGCTAAAGCTTCCCCTGCATTGCGCAGCTATTGCCCGATCTGTTGTTGCTGCTCCTGCTTCTCTGCACTGCCTCTGGAAGCTTCTCTCCACCTCTTGTTGATTCTAGGCACTTAGATCAGACCATCCCCTTTTCCTAAAATCCCCTCTCTGTAGCTAAAACACTTTTGAGAATTCTTAGCAAACCCTGCCCTAGAATATCAGCTTAGATTCAGTGATCTACCTAAGTGTGTCTGTGCAAATAACCCCAACCCTTTCCTTTATACCTTTCTCAGTGGGAAACCAACGACCATGATCAAATCTTGAATCAATGGCTAAGATTAAAAGAAATCCTGATCTATTTGACTTAAGACAATTTCATCACATGTTTAATTTAATTAAATTTAATTAAACATCTCCCAAACCAAATGAAATTTTCCAAATCCCTTTCTGGGTCTTGTAGATGAGGTGTACTCTAGTCCCTCCACAAAATTTGGGAGCTAGAACACATTCGATTCTACCCCAATACACAAAATATCAACATCCTCCACATCCAAATCTTCTCTCACAGCTATGGCTTGCCTCCACTTAATTATGTCCACAAATCGTTGTCATTCTGGGCAATTACCAGCCCTAAATAAGCTCTCACAACCTCTTGTTTCAACGAAGATCAGGTTTGCAGCTAACCTGAAGTATTCCTATAGCCTTACGCCCCTATGCCCAAGGAAATATGCCTGCAGCCTGCTTTATGGAGGAATACCACACTTGAACCAACCAAAACGCAGCCTAGAAACATATTTTTCCTGCGGCCTACCTATTCCACACTTGGAAGAATTACAGCCTGCTTTATGGAGGAAGACCACGCCTGAATCGCATCAAAACGCAGCCCAAAAACACCTTATTCCTGCAACCTCTACCTGAGGTAAACTTAGACCTGTGGTGAAGGATAATCATGCCCAAAACAACCTTAAACTTCCACTTCTTGTCCTCCTTTGAAATCTACTACCTCAGAGGTCTTTATAAAGAGATAGATGCACATTTGGATTCTCTAAAATGATATCTCTCACCTTATCATCTCCATCCTAAAATGATATCTTTATAAATAGCCTACATGACTTGACTGTCCAAAAAATCCATTGTCAAATTAAAAAATTCATAACTCACTAAGGAGAACTTAGATTTTGATGATTCTCGAAGCATTGGATTCTCTTTCCCATCCTCTATCATCTCCATCCATCACATGTCCAAAATACTCCATGGTTTTAGCCCAAACATTGATGGGTTTTTTTGTAGCTCCTAGAGACAACCTTGAGTTGCAAAATACCAGTGCCTAGGACATCTTAAAATCAGAGGTTTAAATCTAGACAATTATAAGGATGCCTCTAATAGAATATGGATAAAGATAATAATGGTTTTGGTGGTTCAGGAATGGAGAAGACCTTAGAGTCTGATCATGTGAATTACCCTATACTACGAGAGGGCTCAAGAGGTTGTATGGCTCAGTGGCGATTCAATTGGGCCAAGTATGAATCAATGAGAAAAAGCTTTCAAAATATGTAGAGGTGTTAAGAAGGAACAGAGGAGGAGGAACCCGTGAGAGATAGGCTTAAAAATCTTAAGAACCTATGTCCCATGATCTCAAAAGAAGCGAATGAAAGTGAAATATGACCAACAACAAAGATGCATGGAGCGTGAATTAAGGGAGCACAACAAATTTAACACATGAGTGTTATACATATAAGAATTCATGGATAAAAGTGCTTACGACTAGTAGCTACATTACACAAATCATCAAAGCAGCAAAAAATTGAAAGATTATTATACATAAACAGGAGATTACTGATAAACAAAGAGAATACAGATACATACTACTCATTGCCCCATCTGGAATCCAAATAAACACCATTATATATCATATTAAATTCAAAACAACTCTCCCAAATATGTATATCAGAGCACAAGGGGCACAACCATACATAACTACAACAAAATTTCTCCAAAATTCAAAATCCTTCTTTCATCTCTGAACTATCTACATATAGAGTTCCCTTTGAGGGTCTCCGGTCGAATAAACATTCATGATCAACCCAAACATGTGAAATCAAAATATCTTAACTAACTTACAGAGCTTGCATCAAGAAATCACTCCTGCAAACAGAAAATCAAAATAGAATCGGGTGAAATGGAGATTTCACCAGCAAAAAATCATAATCAAACAGTAAAAGAAAACAACTTAGTTAGCCACAAAGGCCAAATCCGAGAATCTTCAAAATGGTGCGGCGAGGAGTGGTTGTGAACAGGTGCGCAGTCTTACTTCCATTACTTGATTCCACCTGCTACTGAAAACCTCCACTCCCTGTTCTCATAGCTTCCACTAACCGTTATGGAACAATCAGTCATGCATTGCGTGCCTTGCACTAGAAAATTTGGTGGAATTTCCGACGGCCAATTCGTCGTTATTCCGACACATAGTCGTCGCAAGAGCGACAGTTCGAGGATGGGAAAAACATGGTTTCCCATGCCGTCGCGATTCCGACGCAATTAAAAAGTGTCACACTACCGACACTTGTTCCGTTGCTTCCAAACAAGCATCGTTCGTCCGACGTTTCCCAAACCGTCGTGCTTCCGACATTTGTAAACTGTCGCAATTTTGACAAAATGTGGTTCGACGTTTTGAATGTCGCTCTTCCGACGTTTGTAAACTGTCGCAATTCCGATGAAATGTGGTCCGATGTTTTGAACGTCGCGCTTCTGACGTCTGTAAACTGTCGCAATTCCGATGCAATGTGGTCCGATGTTTGAGACGTCGCTCTTCCGACGTTTGTAAACTGTCGCAATTCCGACGAAATGTCGTCCGAAGTTTTGAACGTCGCTCTTCCGACGTTTGTAAGTTGTCGCAATTCCGACGAAATGTCGTCCGATGTTTTTATACTGTCACTCTTCCGACGTTTTTAAGCTGTCGCAATGCCGATGCTTACAAGGCATCGGTATACTGATGGCGGGATCAATTTAAAAAAAAAATAAAGCTTTAAAACAGTACAGTAAATCTCCAATATTTGTTATGAATTGTGGGTGTTCCAATGACCGTGAAATATTAATATAATAAACCACCCCACAGTGCTTCGACTATAAACAATCATTTTTTTTTTCACAAGAGAAAAAATGTTGTTTTGAATATATTATATGAAGTAAAACAGTCCATGAAGTCATTACATTTTCACATCTGAAGATTGGAACCCAAATATCCATCCAGAAAAGTGGAAGTCCCACCCCAGACAATGATAGAAAAATACCCCATGTCACATACAGGGACATGATATAAAACCCAGTAACAGTCCACATGGAGATTATTGACAATCTGAGAAAGCATCCAAATATGTTCGAGGCATCTATAAGAAAGTGAAATAGCAGTATATATGTAGAATAGTAAAGCAACAGATACATAGAGTTCCGACGTCCATTGTTCCAAATACAAATTAAAGTACCCAAAATCCTTGAACAGAGAAAAAATCTAATCATGTGAGGAGTATGATATGTCCAAAATATAAAAAGACCATCAGACCATATCAATAAACCAGCAACATAGACCAGCATCGCTAGTTTTGAAGGCAGAGTGATAAACATTAATCATTTTTTTTTCACATGAGAAAAAACGTTGTTTTGAATATATTATATGAAATAAAATAGTCCATGAAGTCATTACATTTTCACATCTGAAGATTGGAACCCAAATATCCATCCAGAAAAGTGGAAGTCCCACCCTATACAATGATAGAAAAATACCCCATGTCACATACAGGGACATGATATAAAACCCAGTAACGGTCCACATGGAGATTATCGACAATCTGAGAAAGCATCCAAATATGCCCGAGGCATCTATAAGAAAGTGAAATAGCAGTATATATGTAGAATAGTAAAGCAATAGATAGATAGAGTACCGACGTCCATTGTTCCAAATACAAATTAAAGTACCCAAATCCTTGAACAAAGAAAAACGCTAATCATGTGAGGAGTGTGATATGTCCAAAATATAAAAAGACCATCAGACCATATCAATAAACCAGCAACATAGACCAGCATCACTAGTTTTGAAGGCAGAGTGATAAACATTAATCATTTTTTTTTCACATGAGAAAAAATGTTGTTTTGAATATATTATATGAAATAAATCAGTCCATGAAGTCATTACATTTTCACATCTGAAGATTGGAACGCAAATATCCATCCAGAAAAGTGGAAGTCCCACCCCAGACAATGATAGAAAAATACCCCATGTCACATACAGGGACATGATATAAAACCCAGTAACGGTCCACATGGAGATTATAGACAATCTGAGAAAGCATCCAAATATGCCCGAGGCATCTATAAGAAAGTGAAATAGCAGTATGTAGAATAGTAAAGCAACAGATAGAGTACCGGCGTCCATTGTTCCAAATACAAATTAAAGTACCCAAAATGTGCAGAGACATGTACTGTTGATATACGCCTCACACAAAAAGCATCCATGATAGAGCAAAAATATGTATAAACCCAGGATCGATTGTATGTTCTGGCTCGCTTTTTCCCGGAAATAAAAACCATCTGCAGAAACCCAGGCTCGCTTGTAAGATCAGGCTCGCTTGATTCCAAAATTGGTAACCATCTATTGCATCCGAGATGTAAGGTTCAGGCTCGCTTATTTCCATTAGTAGCCCGCTACAACATCCACCCTATTCATAGCAAAAAGGTTCTCTGTACGTAGACCATATAAACATGGCTCTGTATTTCAAAAAACAAGTTTAAAATAGAAACAGGGAAACATTTTTTTTTCCAATTATTATGAACATAATTCGACCGTGAAATATTAATATAATAAACCACCCCGCAGCGCTTTGACTATAAAAAATCATATAAAGATGGCTCTGTATTTCAAAAAACAGGTTTAAAATAGAAACAGGGCAACATTTTTTTTTCCAAGTAAAGTTAATCTATTAACAGTGGGAATAAAATTACACCGAAGTCAAAAACATTGCCCAGACTCATGGCAAATTTGTCATCAAAAAATTAAGAAGACTACCCTCATATGGGGAAACCAATCTTGAACGTTTACAGAATTCAAAAATATTAGAGGTCCAGCACAGTAATATAATCTAAAACATGCCCAATTAAGTGGGTCTGCGAAGCAAGAAAACCAAATTAACCAAACTACTCCTCCAGTGTTTCCTCCATGATTTGGCACCATCCTTCGGAAGGTCCAGGATCGCTAGGTGCTACGTCCACATTCATGCCACGATTCCCCTCCTGAAGGCCCGAATGCTGGCCGGCTTTTTCCGAGCTCAGACCCGCCGGACGGGTGCATTCTTCCTCTGTTTGGGCCTCCTCGGGGAAAACCACAGTGACTGAGGCTATAATTCGAGAGCGATTGAGAGAGAAATTAAACAAAAATTGGGCAGTGCGCGTCGTGGCCGTAGAAGGTGAACTAGCAGTGGGGAAACGAGGAGCAGGGGAATGCATACGTTGGTCCTACAATCCGACCCCGCCCACTCCTCGTATTTGGATAGCGACCTGCGTAATAATCACTGGACTGGCCGGAAGACGACTCAGTTGAGGGGATGGAGGGAGTGCGCAGGGGTTGACCTCTAGTGCTCCCCCTGCGGCAACGCATCCTTTGACGCAGGCGAGGCATGGGTGCAGTCTCAGCAATGGGCACAAGAGGAGACGGAGAAGCAGAATTCCAAGAAACAGAGGAAGACAGACACAGACCAGACTGAGGGAAATGAAGATATGCAGCAAAGTCTAAGCAGCAGTTCAGCTGGCCACTTCTCCTTCTCGTCACAGTGAGCAGGCAGTGTAACCCAACAACCGGCGTGTCTGAAAAACCATAGCGAAACGCCATTTTATCGACCCCGACTGCAATGCAATCGAAGGACGCCCGCCAGATTTAATCTCTGATCATTAATGAGAGCCGAAGGCCGGATCATATTGGAGCATGCAGAATTGCTAATAGGAGAGGAGGTCCGATCTTGAACAGTGTTAAAACTTAATGCGATTTAATGTGAAAACCTTGGAACTTAAATATCGACTAATTGAACAGCGTTAAAACTTAATGCGATTGATATGAAATCGCCACATCCATGTCCTATCGCCTTAAATGCCATCGAATGCACCCGCAGACGGAGCAGGGCAAGTTTTGATTGAGGACACGTGGCAGAAATTGATTGGAGCGGATCTTTGTTTGGGCCGTCGCGCAGTGGAAATCCGGACCCGAAAAAGATTAGGGCGAATTTGATCAGAAATTCGCGTCACAACTCTCCCTCCGTACGCCAGCCCAACTTTGGACCTAAAAAATATTAGGGCGGAATTCATTTGCTTTTCGCGTCACAAAATTTGCCGATGTCAGCAGGCTATTTTGGAATGCGAATTTGGTTTGAATTAGGGTTTATTGCCGTTTGAATACAATTTTATTTGATCCCATATTATAAAATTTGTGTTGGTTTTCTTTGATAATACACATATTTATAATAAATCATGGGAATACCACACTAAACATGTGGAAAAGTTATATAAATTATTGACAACAATCATTTTTATGTAAAAATATCCAAATGTGCTTTTGGGAAATAAGAATTCGAGTATTTGGTTCATATTGTTTTAAAGGAAGGAGTGAAGTTGGAGCCTCAAAAGATGCAAGCTATTACAAAATGACCTATTCTTAAGAAAATCAAGGTTCTTAGAAGATTTTTTAGACTTACATGATTAGTATGATGATAATTATGATAATTTCACAAAACAATCACTAGCTATTTTGAGGGATGAGATATTAGAACTTCAACTTGATGAGGATTTTTTAAGAGCTTTATTTCTTCTTTTGAAATCAAGAAAATATTCTCCCAAACTGAAAATATGTGTTCTTGAGATAATTTCTGAAAATTATGAAAATGAAATTAAACTTTTGCATTCTCAAATTCAGTCATACAATTTCCGAAATCCTAAAGAATTGTTTGAAAATCTTCCTTCTCCTAAGCAAGAGGAAATTGTACTATCTTTTGACTTGCATATTGAGGATGATTATTCTTTCAAACACAAGACAGAAGAAATAGTTTCAAGGCTTAATATTCAGAATACAACTGAGCAACCAGTCATTGAAGGCCTAGAAGTAAATAATATACATCATACTTTTATTGATCCTATATCAGATTATATGGAGAATATTTTTAGCCCAAATCTGCAAACATGTTTTCTCTATAAGGATCAAATACATCAAAAGTTGCCTTTACACATCATATCATTTATTATAAAGGCACATGATCATAATATACTTCCAATTTTGATCACAAGCAATCAAGTTATCCATTTATTGTTACAGCTACTTGAGTGGCTTCATTGGCATTTTTGTATTACCTGATTCAATAAGATTTTTAGTAGATTGAGTAGGTAGATGAGTGCCAATAAGCTCAGAATTTTGAGCATTTTTTTTAGTTTTCAATTTTCAGCTAGTTTTTCATTAAGTTGGTTTGAAAACTTTTGTGTGTTGTTTTAGTTTCAGATCAGATTTCAGTTTGCAGAAGACAGAAGACATTTACAGGTTCACCAAGGTCAATGGATGAGGACAATTGACCTACTGTTCTTGAATTTTCACCAGGAAAAGCCATCCCCAAGAGGAGCCAGTGTTAGACTCCTATACCAATAGGTGTCATATTTCATGCTTGACTTGATGGGCTATGTAATACGTTCATACCTTTTCTTGTTGCAAAGGTTTTCCATATTATCAAAAAATCAAAAAAATTTAAAAAATGTAAAGAGGGTATACCCTAAAAGAAAAATCAAAGGGTAAAAGAATAAAAATGGCCAAAAAAGTAAAAGAAAATGAACCCCACCAAAAGAAAGGCCAAGGAAAGTGTGCAAGTCTAAATGCCACTACTTTTTGCTCTTATGTAAATAAACAAATTGTGTGCAACTTGTATCTTATGCCACAATTTATGAACAGTCAAACAGTTTAAGCTTGGCTAGTTCATTTTTCAATTTTATGTTTTAGAGATAGAGAATAAAATCTGACCAAACTGTTTAATCTTGGCAGATAAGTAGATAGGTAGAGTAAATAAAAGGAGCTCAATAATTTAATCTAAGCCCTTGGATGTAATAAGGTTAGACTTAGATAGATTTCTACATGTAAAAGAAAATAAAGTGTGATAAGCATTTGCCAGTCTAAGTGCACCCTAATAAAGAAGAAAAAATGGTAGAGTAAAGTAGGTAGGGTAGGTAGATGATCTTGCAGAATTGCATGTGATGGAAAATGACTCTAAATGTGTTAATATTTACTTTCATCACAAAGTGCAAAGGAAGACACTATACTGGAAGAAATTCAAAGCAAAGCAAAGTCAAAGTTATTAACTTCCCT